>CAFUXE010000310.1:1194925-1221872 GCA_903364295.1 Serranus cabrilla | reverse complement strand
ACCCATCAGAGAAGAAGAGACAGGCAGTTCTGGACCAGTGTTGAGCCTCTGTGGTAAGTGGACAGGTGATAAATCAGGTGATACCACCTCCCTTCATCCCCTGCTGGTCATCTGTAGCACATTTTATGACCCAAAAACATCATTCAGAGGTAACATCTGAGAGCAGAAGATTATATTCAACGCAGTGCCTTGAATCCCAGACTTCATTATGATGCATCCTCACTGTAGGAATACTCAGCCTTGGATGCATGATAACTACAGTTTCCATTTCCTGCTCTACCCGCCTCTCCACAACCTCTCAGGCCGATGCAACCGATAGCACCGACATATTCCACATCCCTATCTGGATGGAGTCACGGTCCAGGTCCGACATGGCCATATGGAGGTGACGGCTGTGTGGGTTTGACCACAGCTTCCCCTGCTCTGTGTGGCACTCTCTGGACACCATAGGTGGTGACGGGAGACGGGATGAAGGGGTGACTGTCTAGCCCCCTCCATGCTGTCTAACAGGCTGGACATGTGGCACAGCATCTGTCTCCGGAGGACAGGCTCACACCAAATATTGGCCTGGGTCACACACCAACAAATGTACCAAAGAGAGGAAAAAAAGGAAAATCGAATCTACTTGAATACAGAAATGACAGGTAAGCGTGCATGCACGAGCGCTTTTTTTGGTTTGAATCTTAATAAATTGGAAATTCTTCCAAAGAAAGCCAAGCACTATCCTATTATAAATCATGAATGTAGGAGAGAATTACACACAAAGTAGTTCAGATTTTGTATTGTAGTGTGATACACTAGTGCTGACTTTGGTACAAGTAAAAGGACAAAACACATGTTTCACGTGAGGCTCTGAAGGCCAGAGGCTGTGGAACAATTTAACACTGCCACAAGCAAAATACATGGAATGGCAATTGCTACATCCAGAATGGAGCCCCGCGGTGTGAGTGTGCAGATACACGCACACACAATCACAAATGAAACGTTGAATGTAAATGGTCTGACGAGAGTCATAAATCTCTCAGTGGCCGCTGGGCTGCAGGGGTCGGGCAGCCAGCAGGCCTGTCAGAGCAGTGCAGCTGTGTGAACACAGATAGTCACTGTGGTGCGGGAGACACCGAGCAAAGCCTGCGGGCTGAAAACTGGAATTGGCCTCTGAAATGCTCGGTTACTTTTTCGAAATGGAAGGTGCTGAAAAGGTCTGTTCCAAACACCACATATCCATTCTGAGGGGAAAATCATTACCAAAAGTCAAAAAATAGCTGCAATCCATTTTGTCATTGTTTCATCCACAAAAGACATTTAACAACTACAATGAAAAATAACCCTAAAGGTTGATGTCACACTCAGGGATGGAGGGAGGGGAGATGGACGGGTCTAGCAAACAGTGGACTTTAACCCAGCAGAATGGGGTTGTGTCCCATGTGAAAAACATTTTTTTATGTAACTTGCAATTTTTACATAACTTCCATTGCTCACGTTTTGTGAATCAAATTTTTACATAACTTACGGTAGTCACGTCACCCTCGTAGCTACTTCACTTAATTTATGTACATTCATTTATCCTCTTTTATAACACCTGACCAGGAAGTGTTTTGCCCTAAACTTAGGTCAGTGGTTTTGTAGCCTAAATCTATCAAAACTGCCGCAAAACGCTCATATGAGTTATTATGGGTGGTATTGACAAATGGTCTTTTCTGTCGTTTAGGTTGAAGATCTTGTTGGGTGCGTGTGGAGAGCAAATGAGGCGGAGAGCACAGGCGGAAATGCAATCTCTGACCCCATCGCCTATTGTCTGATGACGATTTAGCATTTCATGAGCTATTTGTCGAGTGTGTTTTTTGAGATTAGCTCTCTCAAATCCAACTCCATTCACATTCTTGCATCTCAAGTTGGTAATTGGACAAAAGAAGGATGGATATCCTGGATATCCGTAAGCCAATATTTCTGGGGTAGCCTGCGGTTAACTGGATGTTTCCCCCTGAGGCTAAATCATAATAAGACCATTAGCTGATGGGTTCCTAGATTGACTGTCAGTTAGCAAGCTTGTCAGTTCCTTAAAAAAACAAAAAAACAGTATTTGTGTGTTCAATTCTAATCACATAACTGTCTGTAAGTTGGATGATGCAACATAGCTAATGAGCTACAATCCCTAGATTTTAGAGCCTCTAGCTCTCCGTCCCCTGATAGGTTAGCAGTGTCAAGACAGTTTGCTTTTGCAAATCTGAGGATCAAAGCTCACCATAGCAAAAAAAATTGCCCTGATGTACTTTGACCATGCAGGACAAAAATCAGCTCCTGCAGCATCTGTTCTTCTCAAATCTCTGACATCACAGGACCAAAACACGAGGGAGTGAGAAGCACTCGAGGGACAAACAAGAGCGACACAGTTAATCCAAAAGCTTCAGTCCAGCACCACTGTGCACCTGTTTTATATTCCTACTTTAGCTACAGTATCAGCATCCTTTGGTTTGCTACTGGTATAATGAGCAGGTGGTATCCTATTGTGTTGCACCGTTGGAAGTGCAACAGAACAAAAACACTTTTAGTATCTCTCGTGTTGTGTGCGTGCCAAAGTAAAATGAGAGAGGGGAGAAACAGATTGCTAAGAGGGAGAAAGACAGAGGGGGAGAGAGACTAATGAAGGTTATGGAGAAGGAGAATGTATGAAAAAGGATGGAAAAGAAATGAGTCTGGGATGATAAAAGAGAGAAGAGACAGAGGGATTGTTGGAGTCTCTCCGGATTTGCAGAATCCCCTCAGCCTCAAGTTTCGGGACAAAGTCACACTGACACACTTACTGCCTGGTGAGCTCTCTTTCTTCCTTTCTCTCTCTCTCTCTTTATTTCTCTCTCTCGCTTTCTGCGCTGGTAATGAGAACTGTAGGTGTTCGCCGACTGTCACATGCACACTGCAGAGCGTTTAACAGTAACTGGGCGTGCTCACTTCCCCCCTACACACACACACACACACACAATATTCTTGGACATCTGCCACAGTGGCAGGACACCTACAGTGTGATGAGGAAATAGGAGGAAACCAAGAGGGTCATTTTTCTATGTTCTCCTCACAAACAACATGCTTTATGATACAATCATGCATCTGCTGTGTTGTTACAGCAAGTGAAAATTGCCTGAGCTTTAGCTGTTTTTGGTGCCATGTGTGAGGTCTAGACAAATCAGTAAATACATATAGTCAACATGTATTTTGAGAGCCCAAACTTAATGTAATAGACATTCTAGGAAATACGTTTATTAACTTTATTGAAAAGAGATGAGAGGATTGATATCGCTCTATCCAGTTAGATAAGTTAGCAATTTTTTTTGGCTAATATAGGTTCATTTAGTCAGCCACATACTTTCCATGTCTGAAAATAGTCAATTAATGGTAGTTAGCACAAGCAGCTAGTTGAGTTAGCTTTTGTTTTTGCACAGATTTAACAAACAAAATGTTGCGCTTATAAGGGGCGTGTGGGTGGATTTTTGCAACAAGATCTCCAACGTAAATGACACATATGAGCGTTTCTTGGCTCACGGTACAGCGGAGCGTTCTAAAAAAAAAGCTCACTCATCATTACATATACAGTTACGAGGGTGACGTGAGCCAGGAACGTTGGGGAAAAAAAAAACGTAACGTTTATATAAAGTTGTCTCCTGGAAGCTTGCTTTAGCTAAATCTGACATTGTATAAACTTTCTAATCTAACTTTTAGCAAGAAAGTGAATGTGTTGCCAAAACTGTGAAAGTATTCCTTTAAAATGTAATATTATCATAATAATTTAGTCACCTCGATACTTTTTATCTGGCTTTAAATTACCAATTAATAGTAGTTGGCGTCACTCTTTGGTCAGCTAAGTTAGCGTAAAGGACTTTACACAACACATCTTGATTTTGACACTAAGGTTTTTTTTTTAACAGATTTAAGACTTTAATTGAGCTTTAGAGGTAAGCTAAGCTAACCATTTGCTAAATTCTTGCTGTCTGACGTGATAATGTAATTGACCTTCTAATCAAACTTTCAGCAAGAAAGTGAATGTATTTTCTAAAATGTCAAGCTATAATTTGAAATAATATTATATAACATTAGAACTGAGTCTACTACATCCTTTTTATATATCCTTAAATAGACATGTAAAGGGTTAATTGCTCAGAGCATTCACATGCTATACTTATTCCTTTGTTTCAGTCTGTTTATTCAATTCTCCTCAACTGTATCAAAAGAGCCATTACCTCCTGAGGTTTCCTTTCACTGACATGGCTGACTTTTTCGCACTCCACCCGAGCAGACAAAACAGACATCCACCATCTCATTAAAGCACGGGGGCATTTAGTCAGAGAGCGTAATGAGCTTGAGACTGCAGCGCTGTGAGTAATGTTCATAAAAGCAGCGTGTAGCAGCCACAGAGGGGTTGAGGTCGTGATCGTGTACTTCTTACATTTTACAGAGCCCATAACAAGATCATCAACATCAAAACACTGACAGCCTCACTGTCATTATTATTGGACGCAGGAAGAATTTATTTCCCACCAGTGCTATAACACTTTTGACACGACTGCACACTTTTTGTGGCAGTATATGATATGATGATTTTACATCACAAAACTAGCAAACAACAGAGCTGCCTCGTTCTCATTATGCTGTATCCAGTTTCCCTGCTGTCTGTAACCGTGTAAGATACTAAATGATGAATGAATCCACGCTGCTGCTGCTGCTCGTATTCGCCTGTACTGTACTTCAGCAACAGGAAAAACCTAGAGCACGTGTTTCCCCACAATCAGTCTACACATATCTGCTGAAGGAAACAATGTTAACACAACTCACACATCTATCTTTCTCTGTATCTGAATTTTAAATTCAAATTAACAGATGAAATCCGTTTAGTAGCATGATAGAATTTCAGCAATCAGGGAGAACAAACTTGTGATTTGCTTTTGGTACATTGTAGATATGTTTTTTTTTAGTATATTGACACTTGCTGACACTTCCTATCTAATCACTGCATTCCAGCCAAGCCCAGTGCAAGATGACAAGTTATACATTCACAGTGTTTTACTGTTCATTATGACAACAGTGTTTGTGGAGGTAATAATCACAGCGTCAGCAAAAAGATGCATTTCTTATGTTTCATTTCAGCCTATATATTGAGGTACTTCCATGAATAAAAGGGGCCAAAGGTCAGTGAACTTATTCAACTCTATAACGTATAAACACTTTCAATAAAAAGCATCACAATCGCAGAAGTTGAATACTATTTCTACATGACAGCAGCAATGTGAAAACGTCACATCAGGGTCAGGAGAAGAAAAAAACAAGTCCATTGACAGACAACAGAGAGGAAAACAGCAGAACACATTTGCTGCTTCTTCTTTGAACTGTATTGCTTCTAGACAGTCACAGGCAAGAGGAGATGTGATGAATTCCCCTGGAGCCAGCGCGGGAAAAAGAGCTGAACTTGTTCTCACATCTCCTGCTGCTGAGGAGAAATAACTAGCTCCACTCACTTTGATGGGGAGAGGAATACACACACTTACACACACACAGTGGCTCTCCGCATGGCTGCTTGGAAGTAACTCATTTTTTGTACATTTCTCTCATGTCCCTCTCCCGTTTTACTGCTGGTTTCCCATTCAGCCTGTCTGCTGCCTTTCTAGAAAGACTCACTTTGCTCAGTTCTTCTTATTCTGACTCACTTTTACCTTTCTTGCTCATTGGAGGCTAAACCGATTCTTAAAAATCATCCCTGCCACGATCCCCTCTGCTGTCATTAAGTTTATCACAGTGATGATTCCCACCATGAACCACACCAACCCTGAAAGTCTCTCTTACCTGTGCAATCTCATACAGCAGTTTGTAGTGTTCCTCCCGTTTCTGCAAGGTGCACAAATTGCAGCCCATTCTAGTTGTCAGGGAAACAGTGCAGAGTGCCCGCTGGAGTGTGTGTGCTGTCTTCGGTGTGTGTGAGCTCCCCCCGGGGCGAAACACACTCGGGCTCCTCTTCCTTGGCTCCCCCACTCCTCTTTCTCATCCGTGTATCCTCAGAGATCCCCTCTGTCGCTCCGAGCTCATACACACTCACACACACACACCCACGTGTACCAGCTAACTGCTGTAGTAGAGGTTGTGGATGTAGTTCCTTCAGTGTGTGTGAAGAGGGGGAGTGTATCAGGGGTATGATGAGTAAAAGCACCTGGCTTCTCTTTCCCTCTTGCCTGTCACTCCTTCCCTTGATTCTCACTTGCATGCCTACATACACCGTCTTTTCTCCACCACCTCCTAGCTCAGTGTGAGCACACACTCGTCAGCACACACACTTTTGGCTCATTGAGACACACCTCCTCCTGTGGCAGGCTGCCTACACATGCCTGCTCCTACTCTGGCTCATGAATAGACAGCTTCCTCATTGGCTGTTTAAGGAAAAGGGGGCTGGGAGAAGAGGGCGGGGACTGGTTGTTATCTGGGCAGGTTCAGTATCTGAACATCAGTGTTGTTGCTTGCAGGCAGAGTGAAGGACATGCTGCATATATGTGTTATTGTGTTATTGTGCCAGAGGCTGCATGTATATTTGTATGCTCAAGAGTGCTATGTATGTACACATATCACCCCAAAATAGGCAAAAATCTCTACATTTCCTTGCAAAATAACTCAAACAGGAGTTAAAATGCCATCCGAACAGTTAATCAAGTTACTGAGAGGGCTATTTGTCTGCACCCACATTTGACAACTGGATTTGGCATGGAAATCAATCTCATTTGGATTCAATCAGATAGCCTTTTGCACTCAGTACAATAGTTGGAGGGTGGTGTTTAGTGGCTGCCATGGATTTACAGTCAAAGGAGTGATCGTCACCAAACAGATGCTCCCTCTCTCTCTGCCGGCAGTTAGACAAGGGCACCGGACTGGGCTGACACACACAGGAAGAAACACAGACCAGTATTGATTGGCTTCAAATTAGCTTCCAGCCCAACTGGCCCCTCTCCACGGGGGCGAGGGGACAAAGGAGGAGTGAAGGGAAAAGGGGAGAGAAGAGGATGGAGGACTGTGTGATGCTGTTAAGATAAATTGAGAGAGCAGTGATTACAACCAGGTCACACTCAAAATGATGCTAATTTGCCACAGCAAATGTGTTTTGACAGAAAGGTAATGCTGGCCAGATTACAGTTTTAATGAACATGAGGAGAAAGTGTCAGTGAGTAGTTTTATGGATATGTATAGGCATTTGCAGAGGTTGATTAAGGTAAGGTCTTGGTCTAATATTGACAAAGGGCCTTTTTCTTTTTTTAAACATCTAACACACTAGAGCTATTGTGCATAACAATCGAAAAAAACACATTTGTGGATGATGTATTTTTGTCAGCCAACCTGGAAGTTAGCATTGCCCTGGTTCCCAGAACAAAAAGCTTATTGGATTTTTATGCTGGTGAGCAAAAAAAAAAAGCCAGTAGATATATTTTTCCAGGCGATAATTGCTTCCAGATGTTGGCGGTAATGCTGTCCTGTTTCTAAAAAACAAACAGTAAATTGTCACGATTGTCATTTAAGTGCCACAAAACTGTTTGATTTGAGATAATGCCATCAAAATATACAAGTAAATAGTGTACAATATGGGAGTTGAGACACAACACTATACTTAGTAGACCCGCTTTGTACCTGACTGTCACTGTACAATTTGCCCTGGAAAACATGCCAGTAATTATAATAGAGGAAATATGATGAATATTAATATACTCTTACAGTATAAATTAACATAAAGTAGTATTTAATTTGTTCCTCTGGACAAAGAACAACAACAACATATTTTTTGTCCTGAGGGAAGTTCAATTCATAGTTTGCAAGGACAGCTTTCAGCATCCCACCCAAGACTTGACAATGTATTGTACTATGTTTTTATTTATGTTCCCAGTATGAGTTTGAGTCATTCTTTCTTTCTCTTTTTACAAGAGGTCAGTACAGTTCCCACTGTAGCATTATTTATTTCACAATGAGACACATTAAAAGCACTGACGAATGGTATAAAACCTGTTATGGAACGCAGAGCATACACTGGTTCTGCATGACGAATAGCCGTCACTGGTAACTATGAGCAGAGAGTGCAGATGCGTCATCCTCCTTATCACCAGTCATGTAGGTACAAGGACCATAGTGGTTCAGTCAAGGGCGTCAGAGCAGATCCAGATACAGCCCCCCAGATAACACTTAACCCTTTCTCTCCGACCACTCTTGTCCCGTTCTGATGAGGTCACCGATTTCCCCGCCGACCTCTGAAGGAGACTTCTCAGGGGTGACATCACCGCCCTAATGAACTTTAGGGTTATCCTATTTCTTTTGTTCATTTTCATCTCTTGTGTCGGCCTCTCCAATTCTTTTCCAATGCTGATGTTTGCTGTCCAGTATGGGATTAGCAATATCACCAGACTCTGCCAAACTGCCACTGTGATCACCCATAAACTCAGATTTGCTGAATGTCCAGAAAACACAGTCACACCCACATATAACAACAAAAAAACAAAATGTTCTATCTTCTTCTTTGACTTTTCAATAAAAGACAAGTAGATCTGAGATGCAAAACGTTTCTTCAGAAGGTGACATCATCATAGTTGTCATTTATGGCCTACTGCCATCCTTTTTATGTTTAATATCACCCACTTTCCATCATTTCTACAATTTCTCTCCTCCATTTCATCACCCTGTCCTATTGCCTCCATGTACATGAGACACTGGACAGATGTCTGGCTCATGTTCTCATATAAAATTGAAGAGACTCGTATAAGTTTAAGAGATGTGGGATTTCAAGCCAGCAGATTAGAAATTATATGGGGAATATTGCGCAAACAAAATGCGCCTCATCGTCTTTGATGTCTGACAACTGGACTGGCAATGCAGCGGCAGATTGGTGTCATACCTGTAAGGTTTGCATGTCCTATAAATTCTTTGACAGGTAGTTAACTTTAGGGTGAGGAAGGCTGAGGTGGGTTCAAACAGCTGTGCTGGTCATTTCATATTTTATGGTAAAGTCCGTCAGTGTGATCTCCAGTCAGTCAAAGGTTAACCAAAAATAGCTTGCTGCGGGGGAAAAGTGTTGCACTTCAAAGGAAGCCTGAAACGCCACATTAGCATAATGTCCTATATGGTCGTGATTGAAAGAAAATTGGCCACTCGGCACGTTCCTCTCTGAAAATAGAAACTTGTTAGGCAGCTCTGAACCACTGTTAAATCTTCAGCAAATCTGAGTATAAACTTTGAAAAAGAAAATGTGAAAGCAGTCAGAGTTAGGTATAGCAGGTAATTACAGCTGCGTGAATCCTTCACTGAGATGTTCAAAGGCCACAGTATCCTTGACGACAGACGGGGTAGTGCGTCATGGGTAGAGAGCGGATCTAATCAGGAACGATGATCACGCATTCGGTCTGCGCTCAAAGGCCTGCCCTGCAGAATACCAACAAACTGCTGTTAAATAAGTTACCAGTGCAAACTTTTCTCTCACAAAGTAGCTTTGAAGCTCATTGGCATTGACACATCCTGGACACAACACAATGTAAGCACAGGCAGACTGAAAAAACCTCCACAACTCTTAAATCTGACATTTTTGTGATGATCTGAGAGTGTCCTATATGCAATGTCATTTATGATTCTTTTGGTCTCAGTTGTTGATGTTCAAAACAGCACCGGATTCACTTTTAGAAAGGTCGGAAACAGAGCGTGAATCACATTTTTTATGACCAAAGTAAGTAACATGCTGTTATTACAGGGGACATATATTCCATCCATCCATTGTTTTTAACCACCGCTTATCCGAACTCGGGTCGTGGGCCAACATTGGGTGGGATGCACCCTGGAAAGGTCGCCAGTTTACCGCAGGGCTGACACATGTGCGTACAACCATTCATGCTCTCATACACTTCTATGGGCAATTTAGAGTCACCAATTAAACCTAAGCTGCATGTTTTTTGACTGTGGTTGTTGATCAAACTGGCGACCCTCTTGCTGTGAGGCGAGAGTGCTAACCGCTACACCATCGCGTCATCATATCAAACATAGTTTCAAATAATAAGGTATGGAAAAATAATCCCTGTGAGCAAAAAACCTACATGAATGCCCCTTTTCAAACGCTGTCTTTAATCTTCAATTAGCTGATACTGACTGATGACACCATTTTCTTGTCCAATTTGCTGGTTTAACTTGCTTACGTGAAATGTCAAAAGATTCAATCAATTCTCAACCACCTGTTGTGATAAAGTTCAGGTTTAATGTGACTTTTAGATGTCATTCCACGTATGGAAAGATCAATACATTACAGCAGCATTTCTGCTTGCGTAGACAGCTGGGCGTCTCAAAGCCAATGGCGTGAGAAGAGCCTGAGGGCGACCCACACACGGCTCTCAATAGCCATAACCCATACATTATTTAACACTCTGAACCATTCATCTAGGTAAAAACACGATTAGAGTGCTACTTACAGCACGCAGCAAAAGGCCGAGGGGAAATGATGGTACGTGATGATAATTGAAAAGCGGCGTCCTTTTCTGTTTTTTGTTCTAGTAATTACATTGTAACTATTCATTACTGTCTAATTACTTTGCAGGAGGCCAGCGTTCAGATCCAATCCTCATAATGACTGTCTCTCATCCACTCATTGTCTCCTGATCCCAATTGTTGAAGCAAAATGACTGACTCTGTAAAAAAAAAAAGCCTGACTGACTCCAGTCATTTAATTATCAAATTATGAGCTGAGTTAGAAGAGAAACAAAAGGCGGTCAAGCCCACAAAAGTACGGAAAAGACAAAACTGGGATCCATTCAAAAATACACAGAGGGACCTTTTGTTCATAATTTGCAGACTGCCAGTTTGGCAAAAATCATCCATTATTGAGTTGTTGTAGAAACAGTGTGCTTTAATGTCCAATCTCAGTTATGTCCCCTTTGAGCAGGCAAGCAAAGTAGACACATGCACACGAATTCACACATATACACATCAGACAAAGTGTGCGATAATGAAACCGCTCAGAGCTTGGCATCAGACGAACCGCCACAGCCATTAAAACAAGTCAAATCACTGATGAATCCGGCGCTAACACTTTCTTTGTCATTGCTCCATTGAACAAGGCTATTTAGAAAAGCAAATGGCAACATTTCTTAAACCACTGTGACCGAACACACAGCCAGAGGCCGTGTTTCCCCCTTCCTTGCTCACTATTCAATATATAAAGCAACTTAACCACCACAGTACAGCACGCCCGGGGGGAATATGAGACCCTGACAGTCTCTTTACTCAATAAGCTAGCAGCCAAACTGGCGTCTGACCAGCTGACCTCACACCACGTTGGCTGCTTAGGGTCAAGTAGCCCATAAGGGTGGAGTTGTCCTCAGGCACTGGGACACAGGTTCAGATTTCCCTCCACAGCTTATCTGTGACTATTAAGTAGATTGAATTCACTCATAATTAGGCTGTGAAGCCTGGAAGACCTTTGTTCGACTGACTACTTTAACCGTTTGAAAGGAGTGGCCTTTACTCTGAGAAAAAGAGTTTTCTAAGTTTAACTGGTCTTAACTGGTTCGCACCTCCAATCGGTTTTTGATGTCGCTCAATGGCTGCCACACACTTTGGTCCAGATGAAGCCAGTGCAAAATAGCTTTAAACCTGCATTCTTTCTAATGGCCAGCAGGGGGCGACTCCACTGGTTGCTCAAAGAAGTAAGTAAATCAAAAAATGACCCTTCATCTCACATTTTCCCAATTAGTTTATGTTCTCAGTTGCTACTTTTAAGTTTTCAATGTTCATTTTGTAAATGATGGTCCTGTTTAGAGTAAAATAGATGACAAAGCAGGGTATACTTTTTGAACAGAGCACTGCATTTTTTGTCTTAGAACTTTATCCCTTTAAAAGTTCAGTTTTCAGTTCATCTAAAGTTAACTAGCATTTTCGTCACTTAAAAATGGCTTCTTAAGTGGATGCCCCTTGCTAACCATGTTAGCACTAGCTAATAGTGAAGTACAGCCTCAGGGCTGCAAGCCTGTGTGTAAACTCTGTCTTTATTGCCTTTTATTCATTCATACTATCATCCATTCCAACAAAAATATATCAGTGAGTTGTGATCAGGTATTTGATCACATCATCTAAACCAACTGGAGCTCATCTGCCACACAGCTGAGACGCAGGTTCCTCCCATGTCCAATGTGTGTGTATGTGTGCATAAAAGGGATGGAGAAGTAGAGGGACATTACTATCTGTGCTATAGCCTCAGGCTGTAAATATACACAGTTACCCCCTGTCTGCACATACACACATTTACACTGGAGTGTTGCTGGGCTCTGGGCCTGACCCTGTTGTGTTAACCCAATAGCATAGCTCCAATAAAACTGATTAGAGAAGTCTTCCCCTGCTGCTCCCAGGTCCTGCTGCTGGACTAATGGCACAAGTGGGCCTCTTAATCTTTCCACAACATCTGTGCCAGTATTGAACCATAAGAATGGATGGAGCACCAGTGCTGAGGGAGCACCACTCACCACCCAAGGGAGGCAGAAAGACAGCCAGAGGTAGATAGACAGATTGACACAGAGGATAGAGACCAATAGATTTGTCCATCTTTTTTCTAGTTTTTCGCTCCTCCATCTAAATGCTGTGCACATCATCGCCTCCTCCACTCGATGTAGAGTGCAGGAAGGCCAAGCCAGCTGTTCCTCCATTGTCCAGGTGCTTAACAGGATTACAGGGGGGCACAAGGCCAGTCTCTTCCCCTCACACACACACACTTCCATAGGCGGACTTAATCTAAAACTTCAAAGGCAGACCAAGAGCCGCAAGGACACATCATACCTCGGCTTTACGGATAAAGAATGGAGCCATACTTGGCCAAGCTTGCCGATATTCTTTTTATTGGAAAGCCACAAAAATAGTATAAAAATATTACTACCACACTACAACAGATAAACATGATATTGAGTCACACAACCTTGGGTTTAGCGTTATATCTTCACATGAGGATGGAAGATCTCTTCGCCAAGCATGAAGGGTTTCAAACAGGGTAAAAAGGTTTTCTACAATGTTTAGCAGGTATAATGTTAGCGTACCAACGTTTGCAAAAGTTACAACTAAACCTATGGTCGTTAATTAGAATTCATTGTGAGGAGGATATGAGTGTTTGTACCAAATGTCATTGCAATCCATCAAAAAGTAAGTAAAAACTACAACTGTCAACAACTGGCGCTGGTAAAGGAAAAGTCAGTGCTCACCAAAATCATAAGGATCAGTCCTTTGTGCACCATGGATGTCTGTATACATTTTCATATCAATCCAATCTAAAAATTAAAAGATAATTTCAGTTGTCAGTGGTAAAACCCACTGTCCATCTGATTGACATTGACATCCATAGAGTCATGTTTCTAGCATGGTTAAAAATAAGATACCAGGACTAAATCATCCACTAATGAGCTTGTTAAGATGTATAATTGTGTAGTTTGTCGGTCTACTATGTCTTGATAGCCATAAGGGTTCCTCATTAATTTGCAACAGTAATCTCGAGTGAGATTAATCTTCAATGTGATCTCTCACAGTTGCCTCTGACATGAATTTACAAACACCTTTTCTTTTTCTGTCTATTCTTTGGGCTATCCTGGAAGTCTTGCCCATCTAGAGAACCTCTGCATGATTCTGGCTGATGGAGTAAACATCTATAACCTTCCTCATTACTATTCCTCTACCAAGTTGAAAATCAACACTTTGTTTCTTCAACTAAGCACTCTCAAATTCAGGCTGAAACCTGAACTTGTCTTTGGTTTGATGTTTAATAATTTTACAGTCTGCAGAGAGAGGATTTGTTGTTGTTGGATGGGTCAAACAGACACCAGAGTTTCACCCTGGAAACCTTCTGTGTGCAGAAGTTAATTTTACAAGTTACTTTTCTTATGTTTTAAGTTAACCGGTTATTAAGACCCTGATCTTTTTTCTAACCATTACCATGTAGTTTTGTTGCCTAAACATAACCAAGTAGTTAGTTTGAAAAGTTAACCGCGTTTAAAACTTCTACCCAGTGTGTCAGTATTTGTTTATGTCCCCAATGATTATTACAGCAATGATATGGGATGAGAATGGGTGGTTCAGAAACATTGCCATTCAACAAATTTGTGGTTTGCAGAAACGTGCAATGCCAGCATTTATTCCAGTGACTGGGTTTGTTATGCAGTTAACTTACTTTATAAGGCTTATAATTATCTTGATGCTACCAATCATTTTTTTATGATTGGGAAATACATTTCTCTTTGGGAAAATATTTCAGTCTTGCTCCCTTTCTACCTACTATCTTTCACATGCCCCATCCTCACATGGCGGAGCAAAGGCCTTTCGATTTTTATCAGCGCACCGGCTGGGTTTAAAAGGGCTTCCCTGTTGTGAATTAATGTGGCCTTAATCTGGCCCCCCACACACGGTGATAAAGTGGTGTAAGAGACAGAGCGTGTTCGGTCAGAGGACACAAGATTAGTCATACGCCACTGAGCTCGAAGTGGGGCCCGCCATGTCGCGTGCCGTCTCACTTCCTGGTTCCAGCTGCTGGTGCCCCTTTTCCTGTCTAATCCTAAGCGAGGACAAGCTACTGCCTGCCGGGAAGATAAGGAAGTGTCCATTGTGTCCCTGATCCTCCTTCTGTCTGTATATTATGGTGCTTCTTATGTCAATGTGCCAACCTGAGGTGCGGTCAGAGCAGAAGAGCACTGGGAACAATGGGTCCATCTGGGACAAAAAGCACATGCTGAAATGTTATTATCACAGAATTATTAACTTAAGAGTTTTCTTCCCTTTCTCTTCTTTTTTTGATCTGGTAACAGGAAAATAAAACCTTCCTACACACCAATATTCTGTTGACATCAATTCCTTTACTTGGCAGGAGGAGCCCACATTGAGTTAACATTTGAATGCTTTGTGTGCGCTACATTGCGTCCATAACAACAGGGGCCCCGAGCCCATGTTGTGAAAAAGCACACCGTATTGATTGGGGGCCCTCTGTGGCTAAGGGTGTGGCTGGCTAACTGGCAACGGTTGGCCTTACAGTCAATATGCTCGATAAAGTGAGGATTGTAGAACATACAGTAATTTGGCAAATCCGAAGGAACACAGATCTATACTGGGTAAATCCATACAACAGGTCAACAGGGGATTTCTATGACATAGACATAAATGTCTGTTTTAACAAATCATCTGCTGAGTTCTTTAATCACAGTTAGACGGGCTTGTCCCCAATGATGTGCATTGTTTGAGAAGACATTACAGCCATTTTACAGTGTGGATTTGTACAATTATCACCATCAGACTTTTACAAAAGCTCCTTTTTCAGTTAAATAAATTAAAGTTTGCTGTGGACTTAAAGCCAAAACACATTTTAAAGAACTCAACCTGATCTCACAAATTTACACTCAATAACACCGAATTTCGTGCTAGTGGTGGGTTGTGTGAAAATAACATGAGGTAAGGCGTTATAAACAACAGTTTAAAAAGTCAGCTACGTCAGTTAAAAAAATATAAGTTACAGAAAAAAGCATAATTTACAAACAAGGAGCCACGTAAATTACGTAAATAAGGCTACATCAAGGCATTTACTTTTGATTAAACATGCAACAAGAACCCCATTCTCCTGGGTGAATGTCCGCCCTTTTGTTCTACCCATCCACCTCCTCTCCCATCCCGAGTGTGATATCATTGCTGCATCGCTGTCAATCATTACTACAACGTTAAACCAGGGAATACCTGTGCCCAGCATGAAAAAGGATCCCTTTTGACTCTATATTGGCATTGTTTCCATGCGTTTGACACATAACTTTCACACATGACGTGCCACCAGCACTAAATTCGGTGTTAAGAGGTCGTGGTCATTTCACTGATGAGATCAGGATGAAAAAAAAGCTACATTTCCAAAATACTTGTGCACGAGTTGACTGTGCATTAAAGTGTTAGAGCAATGGTTAAAAGTTTGCCTTTCCTATTCACCTCAGTGGCGTTGTTCATATAGGAGGTGGTAAGCCTTTAATCCTGTGTGTAACGTTTGATGTAAGCTCATTTTAAAGCCTTGCAGATAAAATCTTCACAGCCAAGGAGGGCAAGACAACCATCTCTAAAAACCTGAATAGATTTTTATTTCTACATGGTAAAAAGAATAGGGACATTAGATAGGTGTAATTAAAAATGCACTTTATAAATAATGTAATGCCCGTCAAACAGTATCTTCAGATGATCGATGTTATTTAGCCCTTCAGATAAAGCCATATACTGTATATATATATTTCAGGTTGCTGTTGCTGCATCATGACTGTAATAAAATCACGAGATAAACAAATATAAGCATCACACTGATCTGCAACCTGATCCATCCCACAGTGCTTTTTATTTTATGTGCAGCATCTGCTGGAGAGCCACAGGGCGTCTGGGTCGACAAATGTTCCCTGTTGCTGTTGCTTTCCTTTTAATGCTCGCAATATTGCCAGATATTTTGAGACAGAATGTCTCCAAAATGATCCACACACAAATAAATGTGATTGATTGCTTGATTGACTGGGCGTGCCTTTAGCACCCTGCTGGTCCCAATCTTCGCCAAAAGTGACCAATAAAAAATTTACTGTTCCCACGTTGGCAATATAGAAGAGAAAAAAAAAGGCTTTATTCGGAGAAGATGGCTCATCACAGTCCAATTGAATGGTTTCATTCCATTCTGCAATATATAGTATTTATGTGTCACAAGAAAACATTTTGATCTCAAAAGTCCCAAATTACCAATATGAATAGCAACATGAAGTTTTACTTACATTCATGTTTTAAATGCTTCTTTATTTTATATTATGTCAACGCCAAATTAGCAAAATATGTGTTCTGTAAGCAACGGTGAAAATCTGTTTAGCATTGACATATATGTCATTTCATAGATTATAAACTACATGGTTCAAAGCAGCCTGAACACAGATGGATAAAGCTCCAGCACCAGCTCTGTTATGACCCCAGAGGTCAAAGGGATGCAAGGATCAGATGGCCTCCGCCTTTACAATGCTAATGAGGACTGTGGAGGACCCCCTTTATCACAAGTACTGGGTAGAGCAACATCGACACACAGTTTTGTAGCACTGTGAGGATCTTCTATCGACTACATTTATTCAATTACCGCTCACAAGCCTTCATCAAATGTGATTCGGATTTGAATGAAACTTAAATCTGAGTCTTAGTGCTAACTTAACTTAAACTAGCCCTTTAAACGGAGCAATGTTCCAGTGAAATAAGTATTTAATTTAAAGTCAAAACTCTTGCTAAATAACAGTATATTTTTGTGCATCTGAAACCAATAGTACACAAATGTATGGTATTTTTAGTGAAATGTTACGTTACAAAATAACTAAATATTGGCAAAAATAAAAACAGCTTTTGGGAAAACAGTTTTTTTTTTACTACATAGCTCTGATAGCTTTCACAATTTTAGACTCTTTGTCTCTCTTGATGCCTACAGCATTGTCCAAACTAGCTAGCTAATAGTCAACAGTGTAAATACGTAGGTTAAAGTTCACCAAAATCATATTCCACAAAAATACTTTCTATGGATTTTCCTCAAACCGAAATTGCTTTACATGCATAGCGTTACAAGGCCACAGCACTGCAGTTCTCATAAGGATAGAGCTACGAGAACATTCACACACTGATGTTTACAGCTCTCGTTTCACCTTATAAAATATCTTGTTTTTCTAATACAACTGCAACCTTGTCAGTTGTTTATGGTCCAATATCAAGCCATTCTTTTTACAGCCACCCTGGACAGCGACAAAGCACGGAAGGTCAGAGTGTAGGTTTTTATTAGTACATGCCAATGGAAAGTCATAATGCTGTCAGAAGCATTTCACAGCACTTTAAACTGCTTGTTAAAGACATATCAGCTTGGCAGTTATGATTGGACCTGCCACATATTCATGAGTTAGCGCACCTGCATGCCCAGTATGTACCATATGTTTTAATCAAATCAATCTAATTTAAAAATAGTGGGGTGCCTGGCACCAGGGCTTAATTTGTTACCTTACTCAGTGGACTTGACATCATGCTGTGGTTGTCATAGCAACCATGCAATATGACAGAGCTGATGACAGAAGAGCACTAAGCAAAGATCTGTCACTGAAATAGCCTCATATGGTGGAGCCATGCTATAATGATGTGTGTACCTGTGTGTGTGTGTGTGCACGGATCGGATGAATCAACACACTTCTTCTGCTGCGTTCACAGAAAAGCCAAATCATTTTGGTTTGATTTGACCAGGGAGTTCTCCTCTGACCACGAACATGACAAAGAGGCAATGTCAAGTGTGTTTGGACAGCATGTCATATATTGATGGCAGACAAAAAACAAACAAGGTTTCTCTGTGTGGTTGTACTTGACTGAAAGTCACGGTCACAGGAGTGAACGTAACTTGCACAAAGACTTCTTACAACAATAAAACATCCGACAAACAATGTCTGAGAAGCACCCATTCCTCAACACGAGGTCCTATATGTGACCCTTTGACACCTAACACAAACAGTGTGTAAGGCATTTATCCATTGAATCTCCCTGCATTATGTTGTTGCCCTTGCTATAAACCAGGCGCCAACAAGGAAGCAAACCCGGAAATTCCTTAAGCATGCATTCTTTCAAATTCCAACAGGGGTCGCCAACACCGGTTGCAAAATATCTTGTTCCGCATTCGGTTGTACTAAAAAACACTGAAGGGAGTTGACTGTTCAATTTCTCTGGAAAGTAATGTACATTTTGTTTTAGCATTAAGAGTGTATTTTTAGATACACCCACCCTCGCACCTCCAGAGTCCAAATATGGACAAATAAAGTGTCCCCACTTCAATGCTTGAAGTGGGGAAGTCTAATGCGACATTACTAAATTCAAACCAGGTGCAGGAAGCTAACATTAGCACCTCTCCGAGCAGAAAAGAACCTGTTGGTGTAGCATTAGCTTAACAACTTGCACAACTGCAACGGCAGCAGACTACATAGTAAAAATAAATCCAAATCTGTTCGTAAACATCAGCAATATGTCATTGTATTTGTATTCATTGTAGAAATTCAGGCCGATACACAGGCAACTTGTAAATAAAAGGAGTTAGCCTAGAGCACCTATTTTTTCTTCTTCTTTAAGCACTTGTTTGCATTAAAAATGCACTGTACAAGTACACCAGACATTGCCTTGTTCTATAGCAGGTAGTACTCCTAAAAACGTAGTCCACCTGGTCCTCTGCGTGTCCTGTTATCTTGTCAGTAAGCTGGGCTGATGTTTTTTTTCTTTGTTAATGGAACATAGGGGGGAAAAAATGCGAGCCATGCCAAGACCCGAAACCATAAAAAGTAAATAAAAGGGCATTTAGAAAGCCCAGACCTTGGCCAGGGCCATGGACTCTCTTTGATTGTGAAAAATATTTTTTCTATCAGACCTGGGATTTGAATCTGCTTCTAAAATGTAATGGGTTCTTCTTTGGCCCAAGAATAATGAAATCAGGCCAGTAGGTTTTTCCGTAATCCTGCTGACAAAGACAAACCAAAAAGACAAGCTAAACCTCCTTATAGAGGTAATAATGTGAGGAAGCATTTTGGATTCATGAATAGAAAATCATTGATAAAGGTTTGTTTGTATGCACATTTAGTTATACAACTGCCTGAATATAATGCATTTTATGTTAAGGCTACATGGCCTGTTTTTGAGTTTCATCAAACAAATTACCTGGAAGTTTCTTTAAATACATCCGTACTCTGGATGCAATAATTATGTAACTGACTTCATAGAGCACTATAACAGATCCAAAGGAAAAAGTAGTTCAACAGATCATGTGTTTACCAAATGTTTTCAGATTTCTCATTTATAACTGCACCTCTTTTGCTACGCAGAAAGACTTTTTTCTTTGTTGACCTTTAGTGTTCAATTCATCAGAACGGAGCATAAGGGCATGTCCGGGTCACCCTGTGTCCCAGTGGGGGTCCTCTCCGGTCAGAAAGATCAAAATGGTTAAGAGGCTTAATCTCATGAGAGGAAAGCTTGTTT
Source organism: Serranus cabrilla (assembly GCA_903364295.1). Classification (NCBI taxonomy): domain Eukaryota; kingdom Metazoa; phylum Chordata; class Actinopteri; order Perciformes; family Serranidae; genus Serranus; species Serranus cabrilla. The sequence continues at coordinate 1,201,838 of CAFUXE010000310.1, read as the reverse complement.
AGTGGCTCCACGATGCCACAAGGTCAGTAAGGTGTCAAGAGTTCAAAAGGCATCACTCATCCTTTCACTCTTCTTTCTTCTTCTACTAAGTTCTGTGAAATCTCACAGGGTACATTTTTTTTTTTAGAAGAAGAAAAAGTTCTCCAACTTCAAAAAGTTTGAGTTTATCCCTGAGGTTGTTCTTCACTCAGTATCTTGGGTAAAACTACCAGAATGGTAAATAGCTCCTGGTCACAGGTCTGATTCCACGGCTCTCTGCAGACTCAAGCCTCTCATCAGCCATCACTCTTAGATTTATTACTGTGTTTTTGCGGCGCAACAGTGGTGCAATGCAGTATGTTTTTTTGCCATGTTTTCTATAAAGTACAGTTAAGAACAGGAACTCTAGAAGTGTGCTGCTAACACATAGACATATTTGACATTGCATTTTCGCAGTGCAGATGAAACACAGCGCGTGTGAGTAAAAGAATATCTGAACTAGCTCCGACTCATCTCGCCCCTTTTACTCCAGATATGACCACAGAGAGAAATTGCTTTTTGATTGATTTTAATTCTCATGCTTTTTATATGCGGTTTAACTCAGATAAAAGAGAAAATATAGCAAGACTGCAATATTATATAGGCAATTAAAAACCATTTTAAAAAGTTTGAAGCACCCAAATAATAAATTATAAACTCGGTCCAACCACATTGCTGGGTTTCCATGTTATTTGTGTGGTTACTTGATCTGAGAGGCCATGTTGGGGTTTTATGATAATTTCAGCTCAGGCTCGCAGCATCCGTGAGTGTCTTCAAGTGCTGCAGTGGCAACCAAGACCACTCAAACCTTTTAGAGCATGTGGGATAAAAATACGAAGAGCTCTATAAGAGGTCCCAGCGTCCAATCATGCCAAACATAGTCATAGCTTGTTGTAATAGGTCTTAATGGCAGAATATTAGGTGCATTTAACAGGCCACTTCTATGGTCTGCCCTTTTTGCTTCCCCATGCCATTACCTTTTCATCACTACCTCAGATTTTCCAAGCCTTTTCATTATTTGTCAGCCCATCCATCCATTTCTTACTCAGGAACCATCATAACAATCAATGAAGAGAACTGGATACAGCTTCAATCCTTTGAACGTTGCTTGGTGGCACATGAAAGCAAAAATCTTCTAGTTGGTCTTCAGTTTTGGGATTTAGATACAAGATATATGTTTGTCAGTAGGAAAATAAAATCCTTAAAAATCTTTCACTGAACTGAAAGACACGTGTTGCTGCAAAGTTTTTTAATTTCAACGAAGGATAGAAACTGACAGAAAAGTGCAGTCAAGACTTTTACACTCTGTCTTTTAAACTCTTGGGTTTTACCGCAGGCGGGGCTTTGCAAACACACACCTGGTGCGGAGCAGAGAGACAAGTGCAGTGATGGCTCAGCAGTCCGTTTACTTGATGCTCTATTTACCTATTAACCAGTTCTGTTTCAACAATTTTAGGCAAAATAACTGGGCATCCAGGCTGAAATCCAGGCTGTCGAGATTAAGCTGTGACCACAGGAAATGATCAAGCTCCTAAGCTAAGTTATGTCCAGTAAAGTGCCATAGGCTTTAGCTAACTGCAGCGCTATCCTGTCCATCTCATCTATTAAGTGAACATTTTTATTATACATTATAAACAGAGATGGTTTAAGTATGCACTTGGCATTCTGTTTTGCAAATATGACCATATATTTATACTTTTTGTTGGCATACATAAGCCTATAGAATTACCAGTCAGTCTACTTCTGTAATAAAAGACCCGATGGTTTCAAACCTATAAAAGGTAATCATGTTTTCCCTCTCTGTAACACTGTAGTTTTCACAATCTTAGTTCTGTGTTGTGTTATGATTAATATTTGAACAAAGAATTAGTGGAATAGCAGATGGTGTGAGCTTAAAATGGTGATGTAGATGGTTATATGATGTATTTAACAACCTTCCTGACCACAATGGTTCAAGTAATAGCCAGCATAAATGCTGCTTTGTGCGAGTAGCCTGTGTGGAGACTATAAAATGAAAAGTATATTGGTATGAACAGCAGAAAACAAGAGTAGCGAGAGATATGAAAAGAGGAGATATAAAGTAGTGTATAAAAAGGAAAAAGGGGAGAGACAGTAAGAGAGAAAGATGGACGGATGAAAAATCCATTGGTCAAAAGACAGGGTCGGCTTGTCCCGCTCTGGGTGAGACAAATAGCAGAAGCTCTGTCAGTATCAAGTACAGGGTATATATGCTGTGTCTCCCTGTATATCTGTGCCCGTCATGCTCCCCGGCTTCCAATGCATGACAATTATCCTGCTCCAGACTGTGTGGACAATAAAAAACAAGGCTACATGAGACGACACCCTGACAGTGTTGTAGTACAAAACTTTAGCTGTCAAAAAGGGCTTCATTGCCGGCAACACAGATTTCTTGGTAATTTTGTGTCATGTATGTGCATCCCTGCTGACTTGTGCATATTATTTCTTTATCTCTAAACATCAGTCACACTATTTGAGAAATGTGATATAGATGAGACTATTTTTGCACTATAATATATCAGGTTTAAATCTTGTTTTTTAAGAACTTCTCAACAAATGTAAAACAAAAAAAAAAAAAACCATGACTACATAAGGAACAATGAGAGTTTGGAAAAGTTGGGGAAAAAAAGAAAGAAATCATCTCATCAATCATCTATTTTGGGACCCCATTGCTCATAATAAAGGTGATTAAGTAATTCAGGGTCTTTTGGCTCTGCTGCTGCTAATGCATCTGAATGCTAAAGCAATTTGTCCTTCACATGAAGCAACTGTCAATATAAAATGCAGCTCCTCTAAGATCCTTCAATAATAAATAATAGGGGTGGTCCAATTATCCCATTCACAGTGCCTAATATGGATTTATAGCTATGTTCAGAAGCCTTTGTATCTTTTCACAGGTCATAAACTGGGAGTCACAAGAGGTCAGATGAACACCGAGGTCACCTCAAAACACATCACAGCCACCTATTGTATTCGTTGTTATCTGGATGTGCCCATTTGAGTCTACAGCTGTACCTTCCAGCTATAAAACGTGTATGAAACATATCACACAAAAAGTTTTTAAAAAGGGCAAATAATTAGGAATATTAAAATAATATCATTCTGGTAACCTGTTCACTAACTCTGTCAGTGAGAATTAGATCGTTTCACGTTTCCAAAAAAAACAAACAAAGAAAAAAGCATAACATAAGCTTCGAAGGCCCCCCAGCAGGATATGAGAAATGAGATATTGAATTTTCCCCTCCAATAAAAAAGCATACTGAATGGATTTGTTGTATTATTTAACATGTTTTTCTGCTTCGCTTTAAAGGACTTAATATTTTTCACTTTCAAACTTAGAGCCCCTTTATTCCTCTTATTGGTCAAATAATACTTGGAGAGGGTAATATAAGTGGCAACATAAATTTCAATTACTGATTCCAATTATCTGAAATTGTTTTCACCTCCATCTCACAAACAATGACAAAATTAAACGAGCTCCATTAACTTCCACACATCAATACACCCACACAGACATAAACATTGCGTATACGCAGACTTGTACACGCAGAGACACGCCACAGGAATGATATAATCTTACAAATTAATATAATTGTTACAAATATTAAATATTGCAAAGCAATTTGTATGCAATCATGAGTTGTTTTTGTCAATTAAACAACACAGTTGGATGTCGAGGGTTTGGTTAATTTTTCTGAGGAGATGGTAAATTACACAAACACCATTAAAAAGCTGGAAGTGAAATTACAGTATAGGAATTAATGGTTAATGTGTTAAAGAAAAAGTCTGACATTTATATGTGTGGTCCCTTTCTTGTTAAGTTAAATGAGAAGACTGATACCTCTCGGTTTGGAAAATTCAGCCTGCAGCCTTTGAGCTAAACTTAGCTCTAAGTGTGGAAAAAGCCTGCTTCTGTCCTAAGAGAACAAAATTTACCTACCAGCATCTCTCAGGTGCAATAATAAACACATTATGTTCTTCATTTGTATTGTAAACAAACAAAAAAATGTTTTCATTCTTAAGTGGTGCTTGTTGGTGGTTCCAGTTTTTGTGCTAAGCTAAGCTAACCAGCTGCTGGCTGTAGCTTTATGTTTACCATAACATATATAAAACAGTATCCATCATTTAACTCCCCGCAAAACAATCATATTTTCCATTCTCATACCCATCTTATCATGTGGACCCTTAATTGGCACCAATTGGCCTCACTTTTTTTATGTGTTGTCAGCCAAACGTGTCAAATTGTGGCGCTACAGTCACAGTTTGAAACACATACATCTACCTGGTAAAACTAAACTACTTGGTTGTGTGAAAAGATCCCTGTTTGGAAAAAGAAAATTGATTTGTTAGGTAAATTAAGTTAAGTAGTAAGTTGTCATTGGTGACCTTTAAGTTTACACTGGTCATGAGCAGTGATCTCCTGGGTAAAGGTTGTGTTTTTGTGTTTGTTTGTCCTCATCTCTACCCAGACCTCAAACACTTGGAAGTGACAAAACATCTGTATATGACCTGGAACTATAATGGTCTGAAACTGCAGTATTTTGCATGCAAAGTATTATGTGTAAAATAATATTAGAAAGCCTATTTTGAAGGACAAAACTGTAACTCATTTAGGCCCCACTAAGAGATACAAGCATGCCTGATTCTATTGGATGCACATTCACTCTGTATAATGACTGAAAGTGTTAAATTATGTAGGCAAGTTCAGTGCACACATATACTTCAAAGGGCGCTGAAATTAATAGAGTGAACCAAAACACTGATTTTTAACAACACGTGGCTCTAATGTATTCTCTTGAATAATTTCTCAATATTTTTTTTGCCAGGTTAATCTTAAAAGCTGTGCTTTTTGCACCAAAATGTTGAAAAATTCAGTCCATTTATGAATCTAGCAATTATATGAAAATGTATTATTCCCTTCAACAGATTTTCACAGCACTTAGTGACCTTCATTCTTCTCCTCATTCACATTAGGACACAATGTCGAGGCACAGCAGGCACAGACACACGTTCCTCTTGCATTGTAAAGTGTTAGAGTAAACTATGGTAAATACAGTCTATTACATATTCAAATCAATGTTTTACATAGGGCACACAGGAAAACTATCACTGATCGATACCACAGCCAGCAGCTGTGTTAAGGGTCTGTGAGTTTGAAGGTAACCTTGTTTGAGGATTCAGCGATGAAGCTGTGGAGGCTGATAGAGATTTGTGTTATTTGTTTCGCTACATCCTTGCAGAGAAGACCTGTTGACCCTCCTGTTCAGCTGCTGATTATCTTTTCACTGGCAGAGAAAAATATGTTTCTCATTACAAGCATTGGAGATTGATTGCGGTTTTCTTGTTTCAGCGCGTGTGTCTGATTGGCCTGCGGTGGAGATAATTGCAAGTCTTGTTGTCTGAGGAACCGGCTCTCATACACAGGCTTGTCAGTCTGGCTGCCCATACCAGAGCCCAGTACTTTCATCCGTCTCAGGGTCTTCAGGTCAGCGTTTTATTCTTCACTGCACATGCAAATATGCTCCTCTGAACAATACTCTCTATCTTTAGCTAAGGCAAGTATTTCAAAAACAACAGTCATTAAAGAATGAGAGGTTGGACGGTGTATCTGATCAGAACTGACTGTCTGCTGGCTGCTTTCAATGCTATGATAAAAAAAAACAACGCCCTCTATTCTTTTTTTCTCCTTGATTTTCTCTTTTAATCTCTTCCCTCTTCTGCTTATCTTCCTTGTTACTCTCTCTCTCTCTCTGCATATCATATTAGGCTGGCCACTTTTAGGTTCAAAACAATCTTAGCATTCTGTTAACTCAGAGCCTAGCTTAGCCTACTGGCCTTGCCTGGGTTTACCATGTATGGATGCGAGGGTGATCATGGGGAGCAGGCTAGAGCTAACTAGCTAGCCTGCTTAGCAAGGTGTATCCATATCAAAATGAACAGCTGACACAATTAATCAGACCATAATTTACAAAATGAACATCTTGCTGTATTAAAGAAGGCTTAATTGAGACCACAAGTCTCTAGTCTAGCAGCCCCCAGCTGCTAGACTAGAACTTAACAAACCGCCGTTTTTTTTTTACGAGTTATTTATAATATAAACAACCTAATTTAAGTTCCCTGCTCAAGATCGCTCAAGATCGTACACTTCACCGCTCACAGTGGAGGACCTCGAGAGCTTCATAGACGACTACTACGTCCGCTGCATCATGGAAGACGCCAACTCCGCTCCGTTCCCCGAAAACCCAAACAAGAGGAAGAAAGCAGACTCCTCGACAGACACACAAGACTTGGAGACCACGGATATCCAGGTAAGTGTGCTGGAATCAATAAATAAAAAACTTGATGTCCTTGGCTTGCTTCACCAGGAGATCAAGGACCTGAGAGCTAGTCTGGAGTTCACTCACCAGCAGATAGACGATCTGCAGAGGGACAACACCGAACTCCGCTCCACACTGACAGCTGTCACTGCAGAGGTAAGTACGCTAAAAAAAGAAAATAAAACCTTGAGGGAGACCGTTCTGGACATCCAGTCCAGGAGCATGCGGGACAACCTTATCTTTTCAGGTATCCCAGAGTCCACACCGGATAACCCAGAGGCACTCGTTAAAAATGTTATGGTCTCCTCTCTTAACATTCCTGCGGAAACTGTAAAAAAACATTACTTTTCACCGTGTACATCGGCTGGGACCACGAGGAGGAAACCGTCACCGTCCCATCATCGCCAAGTTCGAGCATTTCCAACAGAAAATGCTCGTGAAGAGCAAAGGACGGGAGCTAAAAGGCACGTCGTTCGGGATGAACGACCAGTTCCCCAGGGAGATTAATCAGAGGCGCAAGGTACTGTACCCGATCATGAAAGAACACCGACAAAAAGGTA
>CAFUXE010000310.1:1171444-1194855 GCA_903364295.1 Serranus cabrilla | reverse complement strand
AAAAAAAAAAAAACACATAAGTACTTGCATTGAATATTAATTATTTGGCTGCAAGACTAAAAATATGCATCATTCTCATAAAAAGTTGACACCTCTTTCCCCACCCTTCAAGCCTGTTGAATCTTTTTAAACCTTATGTATCATCTCCCACTCTCAGGGACACAGGGCTCTTCTGTATTCCCAGAGTTAGACACACAGGACCCTTTTCTATCATCTCCCATTTCTCTGGAAAAACCTCCCTGCTGACATCAGACAACCTGACTCTGTTGAGACCTTTAAATCTTTAAACATCTTTTTTCCTTAACGTAGTTGCTTATTCTTTGATAACTTCAGGCTTTGCCCTCGTCTCGCTCTCTGGGTGCTTTTTCTTATCTTTTTGTGTCTGTTGGCATCTAGAAATTGCTCAATATCCTCCTGGATCCGTATTTTTCATGTCTCAATATGTCTCAAAATATCTCCTCTGTTGATCTATAGACCATGTCTACAGCTATATGCGTTACAGATTGAAAAGCCCCCTTGAGGCAAATTTGTGATTTGTGATATTGGGCTACTAAGTGACATTGACTCGACTTGACGGAAAGTTCTTGTTCAATATCAGTGCACCCAAAACAAAACATCTGTCCAAATCCTGTCTAGTAAGAGAAGCTTATCAAAAATGTCATAGCTTCCTGATGTTTTATTTTTTCCAGTCTGGTTAGTCCAGATGCTATTTCTAATTAAGAGCCGTTTCCAGACCACCACAACAGCTTTGTACCTATCAGCAGCCAAAACGTGATCAGTCAGCCATGCGCCCTGTTAGATTTTCAGTGACAAGCTCTGCATGCAGAATTTGGCAGATTACCCCATTATCTGCAAACAAAAATCTCCAAATTATGTGTGAGAATGTGTCGGGCCATAAACAGCAAGATAAAGAAATCTGTGAAGTGTGTCAGATTGTGTTTGCTCCGCTGAAATTTGGGGATAAATAATGGCTTTGTGTATTTTTGCCATGCCTTTGCTAAAGCTTTTAGCCTTTCAAAGCTATTGATGAAAGAGGGAACTGTGGATCTCTCCTGTCCATAACAACTGCTAACAACCATAATTGCTCATTATTGTTAGTTGTTCCTCAGCCTCAGATATAATTGGGGTCATTCTATAGGTTAAAGGTCACTAAATAATCTCCATGCTCCGCTGAAGGGCATTTTAAGTCAGGAGAAAACTGTGGCTGAAACATGTTACGTTAAACATGTAATTTAAAACATGTGATAGCATGACTCAACATCTGTGAAAAGCTTATAATTATTGACTTTCATGTATTTTTAAAAGTATGCAAATAGAGATTGCAAATGCTCAATCGTGCTCTAACAATGTAGCATTTGAGAAAAACACTTGTTTCTTAGAAATGGGTGCCTCATATGAATGTTAGAGCAAATACAACAAAAACAAACCAGAAGGGCAATTAGAGAGGCCATGCCCTATCTCTCAATGTTAACAAAAGAGATAAATAATTCCTGTATCTACTCCGTGATTTGGATCCGCTCCAAAATGTTGATTTTAAAGTTTCTTCCTTGGTTAAATAAAAATTGGGCCAGTAGTTACAGATACTCATGTTGAATTTTAAACAACTAATCTTGTTTCTTATGTTCCGTCCCATTAGATCAAAAACCGTAGAAGATCACATGTTTCGATGTTACTGACCTATATGTCTTGCGATAACATTAGTCCCCCCTGCTCTTCTTCGGTTTCAATCAGTCCTTGAAGAGTTGTTTGCATTAAGGCTACAGTAATGTATCAATGTCTGACCCTATTACCCCAAAGACCCTGCCCTCTGACCTTTAGCCTCATCCTGACGTTCCCGCACACACTGGGTCACGCTCTCTGTCCGCGATTGTCACCTCTCTGACCTTTCGCATAGAAGGAAAACCATGTACTGGTCATCAGAGGTTGACAAGCCCCACTTGTTAACCTTTGTTGAGCCCGTCTTGTTACGGTGAAACGTTATAGTATGCGATGGAGTGTTTATTTCATTATTCTTCTTTTCTTTGAGTGGTCATCACTTTACCTCTCACTTCAAACGCACAGCGTGGTGCCCTGGTCTGCTGCTCCACAGAGCACACCCTGTACATTTTAAGGAGCGTGTGAAATGGGTTTAGAAATCAAATGTGACAAAAGGCGGTCTGGAATCGATGGATGAGAGTTAATGGTTTGTAGAGACGGTAGATTGTACATATCTGCTTTTTTAGGATTTATTTGCTCGCGGTAGACAGCATACAGGGAAGAATGACAGGAAAGGTGAGAAAAACACGCTGTCATGTGAACCCAATCATGGACCTAACGGAAAAGTTTGAAGCACAACCCACGGTATGTGACTTTTTCAGATGACCCATGAATGGCTTGGTATATTCGAAGAGTATTGTTCCAAAACAAGGTGGGGTTGGGAGGCTGTTGTCACAAAATAAGACAAATATTCAAGCTTTCTTCCGAAAAATTCAAAAGAAGTTACAAATGTGATTCCGTACAGCCCTAGTACATGGAATATAATGTGAAAAAATGTGTCCTTGTGGAGTGTCCTTTGAGCAAGACACAAATCCCTACTTGCTCACACACTTCTTCAGTGTAATTCGGGGGTGACAGCTAAATTCCAGATCTAAAAAGTTTAGAAACCCATCTCTTTGAGGCCTTTGAGCTTTGTACAATCTTTTATCCAAACACTGCGATCCAGTGGTATATCACTCCTCAAAGAAAAGGCTTATTTAAAGGCTTACTGCTTCAAACAGATGATATTAGCAACTAATCTGCTCTCATAGAGGAACTCTGGTGACATCAGCAGGGAGGGAGTTTAGAGACTTAGCTAATTTGGGTAATGTTCAGGAACAATGGGAAGAGGGGGCTTCACTGTGTCATCCGTCAGTGACTAATGCAAGGCTGTGGAGTCATTTCTACTGGGAATTGATGGGACATGGTTCCTATTGTCTGAGACGCATTCTTTACAATGTGGTGGTGATGTCATTCTGGGTGAATGCACATCAAACCTGTCAAACCGTTTCCTTCCTGCATCCTTCTTTTTCTTCCTCCGCTGTAGTAATGAAGCGCTGGTAAACTCGCAGGTGTTTTTCAACTCTGCAAAATGTGAGTGGTATTAGCCTTTAGTTCAGAGAAGTTAAAGCTCAAGTTTATATTTCATATCAACAGTGGATGTACTGACAATATAAGGAGGGTTAAGTACCTGTTCAATAGAAAAACAAGGTTTTACTGGCAATGCATTTACCACAACTTTTAATCAGGGGGAGTTATTTGAGCATCTAGCAGTTAAAAAGCTGGATATTCTTCTCCGGAGATGGTGGAGACCAACAACGGAGCTAAATGAAGAGTGAACATTGGACTTGTATTATTTTCAAGCAACCAGATAAATACTGGCAACTCTAATTCAGTGCTTATATGTAAGAAGGCAACTGTTTGACAAAACATCACAACAATCATTTGCTGTGTTGAACTTTTAAGCAGTGTTGTGTTTACAGCTTGTTCTGCCTAAATGTAAGAACGCCTCCGTTAACAGCCCGAAAGTAATTACAGACATAGTTCCAGATTTGTTTGTGATGACAAAAATACAGTGTTTGTGAGAGCTGGAATAACATTTTGTCAGCGCAAACACCCCTGCTGGGTTCTCCTCTGTAGGTCTTGACATACTCTCTTGAGCTTACGCAGCCCATCCCTCATGTAGACAAGCATAAACACAACACAGATGTTTCTACAACCAGTTTGCAGGGGTGTCATTAAATAAGTGACACTATTGCATGACAGGAGCACAGTACGCATCCTCGTGTGGAGTGAAACTGGCAGTCTTGGTTGGAGGTTAGTATGGGAACTTACTAAAAAGCAACCATTAGCATCTGCTGTTCGTTTTAGCACCCAACTGTGGCAGAGTCTGCAGCCTACTGTAACTCCCCTGAGGCTTTATAACTGACAGATGGCAGCACAGGAAGTCACTATATTTGTGTGTATTTATGTGTGCATACACACATTTCTGCATCTGCATATATGCAAACACATTTGTGTACTTGTTAGCACCCCTATGTTGTGTATTCTATAAATGGTCCCTGCAACACTGAGATGTAACTGATTCTCTCCAGGTGTTAACATAGTTCAAATATCTCCTCAGGAGTGCAGTCACAGCTAAAGTATGGAGATATACGCCAATGAACTGTGGAGGAAAACAGCTGTTTTGACTGGTGATGAATAATGAAGTATAATTTGTATAATTACAGGTTTTGATATTTGGGTGTGATGCTAAACTACACCAGCACCCTCCACATGGCAGATGAACCCTTTCAGATTTCCAGGAATTACAAATGCAGGTTAAATAATTTCGCCAAGGGGAAAGGACATTAAAAAACTGCAAAGTTCGTCTTTCAGCAGCAAGCTAGAGCAATATCCATTAGCATTTTTCCCTTACTTAGCATAATTTGATGCCTCTCTTGCTTTGAGCAAGGGCCGGTCATTAAAAATGCATCTGTCTCAATTAAGGTGATAGCACGTTAACTCTCAACAACACAAGGCATTTTCACCTCTTGTATTTACCCATATGTGTGGGTGACTACTGCAAAAGATGTTCTTAGGTACATCACAGGTGTTCAGCATGTAGCTATATTGAGGTGTGTGTATGAGTGATCATAATGGAGTGTGAACTAGGCCAACTTAAAGAGGCACTCCAGTAATTATAATGTTGAAACCAATTTACTAGTCGCAGGGACTACGCAGCCTGTGGAGATAATGTATAATATAGTTTTAATTTGTCCATTACTTTGTTTATGTCTAAAAACCTGGAAAGCTAATGACGTTCCCGTCAGCCGCAGCTATACTTTGTGTTTAGGGCCAATTAGCAACTGTTTGCATGTTAAAATGCCAAATTAGGACAGAAGACGATGCTAACAATCGGATGTTTAGCGGTTCACCGTTTACTGAGCATATCCACTTGGCAGTTAATTGCCGCTTATACCATTAGCATTACTGCCTCGCAGTATTTTTGCTGCTTGGCGCAATTACATTAAAAGTCAATGCAAAGGAGCAAACAAATGAGCAAAGACAGAAAAGATTTGCATCATTTGTGCAAAGCATCACTAATAGTACGAATTTATTCCTGCCTGGTATGGTGGAAATATGTGAAATACACAGAATTAGTGTATTCACGTATTTGTGCAACTCAATTGAGAAATGTTCCCATACCTATTGCATAGCCCTAATTGATCCAAACTCCATTCAGAGAACAAGCGTTGTAGTAGGTTTTCCTTTGCAAAGCTACAAACAAAATTAATTTCATGTTTGGTGTAAACACAACATTAACTTCCAATTGCTTGACTGCAGGAATTTGATTTCCATAGGAAATATGCAAAATTATGCCCCAATTTTTCTTTAATTACACTGCTTTCCCCTAATGGAGGCATTACCATACTTTGTTTGTTGGATTTAGTAGATCCTTTGGGGGAAATTTTACAATACGACCAAAACACCATGTACTCACAAATTACATTTAATCAGCTCAAGCAGGACATCAAAGATGTTTGCTATCAGCACCACATACTCAAACAAAGAAGGGGGAGCCATTGTTAAAGCTTTCAGTGTGACATGTTTGTTACTATTTGGCCCACACAGGAAAGTCATCATTTATAGAAGGTGACAGATTTACTGCTGTGTTGTTTTTTCAGTGGAAATAAAATTTTATGACTGATGGAGTATAAAATTTCTTGTTAAGATGGACAGTGTCTGCTGCGTACAGATGCGTGTAACACAAGAAGACACACTGGCTCTGTCACCTTACTTAACAACGCTAATGACTGTTTATGTAACTGCTGTGTTGACAATAGAGGCTCTCTCTGTGGCTGAACCAGAGCCTGCGACACCTGACGCAATCTGCTAGCTGTCCTGACACCAGTCTGGGATGATATGAGACTTGCTTATTTCATGTAGCTTTCTGTCGGGGAAAAAAAGGCAAATATCCCAAAAGAATTGCCTCAAAAAATGAGACAGACTGTCTGCTTATTTTGTCTATGCATCTGTATTTGAACGCGTGTTGCACAAAGACAGATGCCACAGAGGGCCCCGTCTTGCTGTGCATCTGTTCCCGCTTCACATTCAGATGAAGACAATGTTTTAGCATGAGAAAAAAAAGACATTTGAAGTTCTCATCAGGACGTCTTTCAGCAAAAGTAGGGGGATTTTGAACGGGATGTTTTTGTTGGGTGTAGCTCAGCAGTTGTGCTTTCATGCCATGAAGTTTTTTCTTTACTTTAAGTTCTACTTTCATGCCAACTCCTCTGTGTTGGAGAAATCGTCTCTGTGAATAGGGAATGCGTGATAAATCCTGCCGTCTATCTGAGGGTGTGAGGAGGAATGGATGGAGGTGATGATTTTGCCTCACAGGCACTGATTGATGCCACGTCATTTTGTGGTGTCTCTCAAAGTCTATCTTCTTTCCCTCTCTCACTATCCGTCTTTAGTTTTTTTTTTCTGCCAGCTTGTTTCCTGCCCCGCTCTGCTTCCACCCCTCCAGCTTTAGGTATCACATTCCTCTTTCATAAGGCTGACATCCATCCCTCACTGCATGGCCTCCTGTGTGACAGCTGAGAGCATGCCACACTAATGGCTGAAGCCCTCTACTCCCAGATACAAGGACAAACTTTGTGCTGAGTAGATATTTAACCATTCCTGCAAAGACAAATCCAAGCATCTTAGCCATTTAGGTTTTGATCTTATATTCATAGAAATCAAAATATTATTCAACCTCAAAGAGTCTCAAGAACACTGCTCTATCAAATCATTAGATTTAGATTCCTCGAAAAGCTTATATCAAGAATGTTCTCATTTCTCTTATCGGATATTTTTCACTTGTTCAATAGTTGTCCTAAAGCCCTTTGATCAACAAACTACATTTTCACTTATGTATACATGTGGCAAATAGTCGAGAGAGATGACTCATTTGACCAGTGTGCTCTTGCTAATCCTCTACCTGACTGACTAGATAATTGTGGCTACTGGAGACTGATTCTCCGTAATTAGAGGCACAGACAACCTTGTACTGTTTCATCTTCTTTAATCATTAAGGACGGATTAAATCAGATCAGTGATTGCAGAGTGATGATATGTCATGTAAGCTTTGTAGGTTTGCTTGAGTCTACAATTATACTGGCAGCTTGGGGTGATTGCACGTACGTGCTTTGTGCTAAATGCTAGCATGGAAACGTGCTCACAATGACAATGCTAACATGCTGATGTTGAGCAGGTAAGTTTGCTACGGTATGTTCACCCTCTTAGTTTGGTGGGTTCGCATGCTGATATCTGATAATAAGGAAAAAGAACTTTATTTGACCCTTTGGGGAAATACACGTTTTCATTCCGTTGTTACTTCATATATTTACACACAGATGCATCATAAGAGGAGAACTGTCAGCATGACACCCCTGGGTGAGTCAGTGAAGGGTTTCGTTGCCATATTTCAAGGCCACTTTGGCACCCTGACAGCCACACTCCGAACCTGGTCTGTCCAGAACTTGGACCAGCTATCCTCTGGTTCCCAAGCCAAGTCCATGCAGACTGAGCTACCACTGCACCCCGTAAGAGTTGAGCTGCATATATTCTGTCACAAATTGTGTTTTGGATATTGTCTGAGAACCATGAATACCTCTTCAAGATTTTGTACCAATCCATTCAGAAGTTGAGATATTTGGAAACTGATCTGTTGGTGGTGCCAGTTGACAGCACAGATACATTTATAAGGGTTCATCCTCTGGGGACTATTGATATCTCTACTAAATTAGATTTTTAAAACAGTGGAGATTATTTACTAAAAAACCCAAATGTCAAACTACATGTGCCTCTACAGGAGAAGTCAGATGATCACCACAATCATTAGGATTCAGCCTCTGGTGACCATGAACATTTATATTAAAGTTTATGGCAGTGCGCCCGGTAGATGTTAGGACATTTCAGTTTAGACTATAGACTATATCATTCGTAGAGCACAATTAGCATGGTGTTTTAAGTGCGTTTAGTGTTTGATCCAGTCTTGCTATAAATGTGTCCCAGCAGCTGAACACATCCTTGTCCTTCCTTTCTACCAGCGGTGATCCAAATGTCAAACAATGACTGCTGCTACCGGTATGCCCTGTGTGGACTGCCCATTTTCCAATTTCAGCAATAGAACCAAATGAACATCCCCTAAACAAAGGCTGAAAAGGTATTTACATCAACAAAGGTTCCTGGCTCTGTAGACATACTGCTGTTAATCTTTAATTGGACTCAAAGAGGATTGGAAACTGTTTTTCTGGCATCAGCGATACCAGGCATCAGGTCTGCCAGCACAAGACAGAGAGGAAGAGAGAGGATTTGCCAAAGCAGACTAGGGGGTCCTGGTGCAGGGAGAGCACAAATCTGGCAGGAAGCTGATGAGATGAGGCACACAAAACCAAGCCACACAATAATACAACCTGTCTGTTGTTATTTCTGAATTTAGACAGCACTGTCGGGTACTGGGTATCGAGGGAATATTGCCACAATGAAGTTTCCCAATTTAGCCAATGGACAGGAAAAACCTTTTCTGTGATAGTATACAATGCTCAGTGAGCAATCAATTCTCCCTCAATGCCACACAATACAGCTAAAATTGTTTCCTCCAGCCTCAAGGTGCACATTCTTTTTGTTCGCTAATAGCGAGAGGGCACCTATATCAACCATCAGCCTGACAAAGCACCACCACAAGGAAGAGGGATATGTGAAGGAGCTATTCTTCACAGGGTAAACAGGGTCATAAACTATCCATAGAAGAGGCAATTACTTCCTGATCTGACACCACAACCCATTTCAGCCAATCGAGCAGCAGGAGGGGCCCTCCAACCGTGCTCTTACAGGCTGCTAACCAGGTTAGCAGCGCCGCTAACACAGGCCAGCTCAGCCAAGCCAAATTGGTCAGGGAGATTTAGTGTGGCTCTTTCTCAACCCTGGGAGCCATCTGATGTTGCTCAATAAGCTACTCTACTCTGTGGGACCAGCAGGAGTGGTTTCCCTAGTCTGGGCTAACTAGCTAGCAAGCCAGGGGGCCCTGCCAAGTGTATTTGATTTATGGGCCAGCGCGGAGGCTAATGCAGGCTGCTTTGCATATGTCCCGGTTTGGCTTTTGCTGGCTTTATTTTGAGATTTCCCATACCTGAGGTGCTTATAGTATTCATAGTAGTCCCCTTAGTGCTGCAACACTGCTGCTAAATTATAGAAAATATGCTCTGTTTAAATTTATAGTGTGCTGCTGTGCAAAAACACAGCCACTGGTGTATGGATGAGGATGGGGATAAGTCAGAGAATGGAAATTGGGCTAAAAGGGTTGAGGGGATTTGATAAAACTGCAATGAGTGCATGTGAGAGGTAGGAAATCACACAGGCTGAACCTGCTTTGAGCACCAAGCTCTATTATTAAACCTATTTATGTGCTCTCACCATCACAGGTCCAACCTGACAGCCAGAGAGCGTCTTCTGATCAAATGGAAAGCAGCAAAGGGAATATCTAATATGTAAATAATCAGCTACATTCCACTGCATCCTCTTTATAGACTGTATCTGACACCTGGGATTAATACAACTGGCATCAGAACCAGGGTGAGTTTATTGGGCAGGAACAATTTTGCTTAGAGGGACAAGTAGGTATAATGTATTTAATCTGTGGGTTATTGTTACTGATGCAGTATGTAGCATTTTAATGTTGTAGCATCAACGTAGATCCCATTTTTACTGCACACTTGTTTGTACAGTTTAGTCTTATAGAAAATCTGTTGTCTGTAGAGTTGCAAGAAAAATATTGTGTTAGGGTCCTTGGGCCATGACCCAATAGGCTCCTCCACCATAACATTAACCAAAATCTATTTCTAAACCAAAGTATTTTGGTAGGGCTCAGGGTTGTGGGAAAAACAAATAATATGCAACGATAACATTGACGAATGTGATCGTTGTTTATCTGTACACAGCGGGCAGCAAAAGTAACGACCCGGAAGTGAGCGGGCCGAAAAAGCAGGAAGTGGGACACAGCCAACTTTTATACCCTCTGCTTGAACAATGATTGGCTAATTAGCCAGAGAGAGGAAGGTCAAGCAGAAGCTTGTGACCGTGGTGCCTCGAACCACCACAGTAATTCACAATCAACATTCATTTTGCGAGACAAAAAAAGTAGTCTGCAGGGTGACAGTCCTCTCCATCCACCAAGTCTTTTCCTTATGCAGAATTTGTCACTCTTTATACTTCATTGCTTGTCCTCTTCCTTTGCTCGCATGAAAATGACTACAGCCCTAACAATATGGTAACATAAAACAAATATGGGCTGTAAAAGCTTGTAGAAAAAATCATCTATGGTGATGTTTTTGGGGGGAGGACAGTCTCTATAGGTTAAATATTCTCTTTGTACGGTGCCATAGGATGTCATGTTCTGGCTCTGTGGTATCCACCAAAGATGCAGAGTCCTCTCAGTCTACTGAACCACAGCATAGAGAGTAGTATCACTACTCACTGTGGCGATGCATTTTATTTTGATAGTACAACTGATGCCAGAGTTCAGTTTCCATATGCATCCTTGATCAGGCATGTTGACCAAGTCACCTTTCTTATTTACAGTAATGGCCCAAGGGAGTGTGCTGCTTCCTGCACATATCTTAGCATAATATCAGTCACTCCCAGCAGGAATAAAAATACCCTGACAGAGCAATGCATTAGCAGTATTTCATGTTTTGCATGCACACAGTCCTCTTTGTTACTGTCTTGAGTTTAGTGTCTTGCTTAATGGCACCTCAAGCAGGAGATTCACTTTATCACATGGTGGAGATTCGACTTGGCCAATGCCTGGTCAGAAGTTCCCTTTCACCATTCATCTGACAGAGTCACAACAAAACAAGCCCCATGCTATGTGTCTGAGATGCAACATTTGAAAAAAAATATGAGATTTTATGCTGCACAAAAAGCACCACTGTCCAAGCCACAGACTAAAGGCACATAGTGTGCTGCTGCTGTTCTTTGTCCACAGAAGCTCCACACAGAGCATGTAAATAAAAGCAGGAAGCACCATGTATCACAACAACAGGCTCTTCAATGTTCCTCTCTGGAGGAAGACTCCCTCCCCTGCCAAGGAGGGCTCACCTTTGTGCATGTGCTGTGATTGTTTGTAAATGATGGCTGCATTGATTTCAGCCTCACATGGGATTTTCTGTGTCTCAGTAATTTGTTGGAAGGAAAGGAGGTAAAATGGGGGAATTGCCAGTAATGGAGGTGGAAACAGGAGAGATAAAAGCCTCCCACACAGTACTGCTGTACAGTATGCAAGCAAGCTTGCATTAAAGCACAACAAAAGCACATAAAAAAAGCCCTTTCCTGTCTTCATCACAGAAAATGATGGATATGCTGTACACACAAGAGTAACCTTAACGGAAACTGCTTTTAGTGTGGAAAAACAACCCTGATGGTGGATACAGAAAATAAAATATTTGATTTCTGTACTGAAAACATTTACTGTCAATAAACTAGCAATGGTAAGATAAATATTTTACCATTCAGGATATAAATAAATAATATGATGGGTTCATGATTGGACCAAAAGATGGTGGAATCAAAAGAAAGTGGCATGTGGATATACTGCCACCTGCTGACTGAAAGCACACATCACAGTCAAGCAGGGAGTCAATTCCTTTTTTCACTAAATTCAGATTTGAAGACACTAAGCAGGAGTTGTCTTTGACTGTAATCACAGCATTCACACTTGGCTCCTCTTCCCATGCTAAACACAAATAAATGCAGAGCCCAGGATTCACTTTCTTTTCGGTACAAGACTTGTCTGCTTGCCCTTTTGCCCTGCTGCATTTTCATTTTTTTTATATGAGGAAATAGTGTTGACTGTTTTCACAGTTTTGTTCCCAAAGGAAGACCCTGTTACGACCCCAACACTAGGCTCTCAATAAAGGGGATCTAACATGGTTCCATGGTCAAGGGTGGTGATTTATTAACAGAGGGTCAAACAAACAACCCAAAAGAAATAAGAAAACTCCTGGGCAACAAAAAGGTTTTGGTGGGCTGGCAAAATGAACAAAAGAAAGGGGAACTTTCGGACCAACCCTCAATGGGCCGTCGAATCCAAAAGAACCCCTTCTACCACTGAACCACAAGCTAACTAAAACAAAATAAACCCCGAAAAACTGAACTGCCAGTCCCACCAAAAACAAATGAAAAGTCAAATCAAACAAAAGGCCTGAGCACCAGCTACAGGCCGCTCTTGCTGCTGCTGTTGCTCTCAGGTGGAGTGAGAGGGGGGGTGGAGTGGTTGCCGCCCCTATTTGTAACCTTCCCTCAAATCAGCCTGACTGCCTGCACCTGAGGGAGAACAAGGCACCAAATGAATGACACTCAGGACACAGGGAGAGCAGAGGGAGAAGGAAGACAACAAAATTAAAAGAAAAGAGACAATAAAGGCAGAGGGCGGGGTCTCTACAAATACAGACACCACACATTTCTTTAGAAAAAAAAAGCATAGAATATCATTAAATCTTAAGAAGAGTAAACACCAAAACCAAAATTTAAATTATTTATTTATACAGTGCTTCCTGAAAATATAAATGCTTCAAATAACAGTAATATATAAAGGTAGGTTCACTATTTTCCAACATATAGGAATGTTTCATGATTGTTCCAGATTAAAACTCCAATGACACAGTATAGATTGTTGTACTCTGTTTAATGGTTTTGCAGCCTGACATAAAGGAAATACATATGTGATATACAGTGATTTATATCCAACCCTGTTCTCATAGTTCATTCAAATATTACATATTCACCTCAGGAATCCTCAATGGTCTCAAATGGAAGTTGTCATCAGTGATGTGGCTTTCATTGTTGCAGCCACAAATCATACTGAACGGTCTACGCACATGATTCGGTTGAGGACGTTAATTAAAAAAAAAAATAAGCAAGCATCCTCTATACCACTATTGTGAATTGTGTCGAAAACGAACATACATTTTTTAAATAAAAGTAAAAACATGATTGTGAAGAACAAGCTTGTTTCAAATATGTGATGAATTGGGTTTTAAACCAAAACAATGGATGAAAAAACAATGGATGAGTGACCTTTACACTTTCACACATCCTTCTCTGCTCATTCCAAACCAAAAAGTGATTATCATACAGCTCTTTACATTTTATTCATTGCTTGACCATCTGAGATATTTATAGTGCTTGTTATGAATAACAGATTCCCATTCTATGGGTTAAATTCTACCATTTGTCCAGTTCAACTCCAAACAGGAAACAGTGATGAGAACATAAAGGAAAAGACAGGACATACTGTAGAAAATTGTTTTGAAAAAAATAATAATTCTGGAATGCTTTTATTTCTATCTGAACAGTGTCTGGAGAGCTTAATTACATCATCCAACCATTATCATCTGTCTTCATTCATTTTGGCTTTGACATTTAGAGGATAAAGTCCAAACAAGGTTCCAGGCCGACACCCACTTTTATTGTAAAAAACAAAACTATTTCCAAATCCCTGTGGCAACAGAACAGATGCATGATGTAGGATCGTTACCAATGACTATCAGTGCAAAGAGTGTTTGGAGGTGAAGACTGGATCTCTTCTATCCACACATTTACTTCCCAGAGTCTATTATGTACACGTCATTGTGGCAGGGTTCAGATTTCCAACGCCACAATGCACTGCGCCAGCAGCATGGACGACACCAGGCTTACAGTGGGCGTGATAATATTTGCTTCACCTGAGGAAGAGGAAACAAGATGAGCCAAATGGAGAAAAAAATAGAAAACAAAAAATATTATCATACGGATATTTTTAGCCGTACCCTTAATGCTAATCATCCTGACTGGGCCGTCCCCTCCTTCATAACGGCCGCGTACCAACAGCTCATAGTCTCCAGTCTGAGGCATGGGGAAGTCCATGAAGTGCCAGCCAGTGACGTAGACTTTCCCATAGATGTAGCCTGTCTTTCTGAACATGACCTTAAAAACAAAAAGCATGGGGAGACTGTTTACTGACTGTTTTTTATTCCATGTAGACCTGGACATTTGGGGGAAAAAGCCTATTTTAATAGATAGCTTTTCACACCCACCTTGTAGTACAGTGGGAAGGAAATGTTGCCAAACCAGTCATACTGGATATGATCCCACCACACATACAACCACTGTCCTGTCCAGGTAACATAGCGCCACATCCTGGGAGGGTCTGGTGGTGCTGTGGACCAAACAGAATTGAAAATAAAATGAAAATGTTCTGTATCTGTATAGCATTATATAATAGATAACTCTCTCGGTGCTCACGTGCTCTCTTTGTGAACATCTCGCAGTGTTCACCAGGGGGTCCGAGGCCCGCTCCATTGAAGGCACGGACCTCAATGAGGTAGTGAGAGTCTGGCAGCATGTTCTCCAACCTGGTCTGGTTGACTGAGGCTGAAACAAATATGCGGTTTGCTCCCGGCTCTGGGTCGTCGTACTTTCTCCAGTATTTGATCTGGTTAGCAAGAAACAAACATTTAATAAAAAATAAAAAAAAACCTTATTGGATAAAAGGAATCACTGAATAAAGAGATAAAGGGTGAACATGCTGTAGCATGAAGGGGAAAAAATGTAACAAAATTTAAATGTTTGCATGTTTGACTGTTTTCTGTTAAACTACTAATATAAAAAGAGAGAAATCCCTAACTAATGGGCTTTTGTTACACTGCTAGTTTATTAGTTAAATTAAAACCATTAAAGGGAAAAGTAGAATTATTAGCATTTTGAGCTTGTGTCCATACAGCCATTAGATGAAAATGCAACAGCTCAGTCATTCAACACTTTTCAGGAACTTCTACAGTAAAAGCTCTGTACCTGGTATCCCTCAATGTACTGCTGCAGGCCTGTACCAGTGTCGACCACAGGCAACCACCAGACCAGAGCTTCAGTGGAGGACACCGGCCTGGCATAGACGTCTGTCGGAGACTCTATAGGTACTGCATAAGTCAGATAAATGGAGTTTAGTGTCACCCCTTTATTTTGGGTTCTGTAAGTAATCAAAACTGGAATCAAAAACAAAAACTGAATCCTCACCATCTCTTGGGTAGTAGATGACCTGGGTGAGGCTGTACGGTCCATCTCCTTTCACATTAAAGGACTTGATCTTCACCTGGAACTCTCTGACCTGGAAATCTTCCTCAGTGGGAATGAAGTAGGAGTCCCTGTGAACGTATCGCCTCGTCTCGGGGTCTGAAATGGTCTCGTACCACCAGTCGACAGCATCATGAGGCCTGAACGCTATGATGTAGCCAAACTTTTTGCCAGAGAAAAACCAGGGTTCTACCGGCTAAGGGGGTCACGAGTGGAAAGAAACAAAAAACACATTTTAGGTTTTGTTAATGCAGGGATGTGTGCGAGCATTTTTACCATCCAATAAAGATTCCTTTCTTACAGTCCATGTGATGACGATCTCGCCGTTTCTGCCTCCATAACCTGCCACATCAGTCGGAGAAACCACTGGGGCTGGGAAGAAAAGAGGTCATTCTGTTGTTGTTTTTTGCCCCCATACTTCTGAATTAAATAAGTTAGATATTCGTATTCTCTCCTTACCTGCATCCCAGGTTTTGATCTTGAGGGAGGAGATACTCGCCTCTCCAGGGCCGTACTCATTGACGGCGATGATCCTAAACTGATACTCCAACCAGGGGTACAGGTCTGTCACTTCTGCCCTCTCCATATTGCCATCAAGAACCGTTGGAGCTAAAGGAGACACATTTTATTCTGCACTTTCTGGTGCAATATGATCAGGCAATCCTATCAACAGAAAGGCCAGAAAGATTAATTTAGAGCAAGTTCGCCCCCTACTGGCAGTGAGCTGTACTCACAAGTGCTGGCGTCCTTCCAGTCGTCTTCATTCAGAGACCAGAAGTGTCTGGTCTGAATGGTGTAGTAGAGAATGGGGCTGTTGTGCTCTGAGCCTTTAGTCCACAACAGCTTCACCCACGTGTCCCCGATCTCTTCTATCCGAATCACACCAGGAGGCCCGGGAACACCTGGATCACCGAGGAAAGATGCAGGGCGGGTGTGTTGATGGCCGGCTTTTCTTATTCTTCTCCTTTGCATTAGCTCAGGATACGAGTGTTTATCAAATAACTAAAATGAGCCCCATCTTTTCTTCAGATATAAATAATAAATAGCCAAAATTACACCATTAATCACAGGCTGTAAAAAACAGACATTAAAGACGGATTTTCTAATTTCTGATGGTGATCTTGTGTGATCGTGTCTGGAAAAATAACCACATCTAAGGTTAAAATAGTGAGATTTCAATATTTGCCAAATACTAATATCTTAAATATTCGTATCTACTAACAAGGCCACAGTGACTAAAATGTGACAGGAACAAGAAACGCCCCAGAACTTCTTGGGGTTGAAAATAAGCTCAGCACCTGATCAATTGAAGCAAAGCATGCTGGGACTGACCTACAACCTTGAGGTCAGTGTATGCAATATCACTGTCCACCACCGTCTGAGCCATACAGGTGTAGCGACCCTCGTGCCAAATCTGGACATTCTTTATTCTCAGATCACCGCTGCCATCTTCGCTCTGAACACAGGAAGATAACAGAGGAAGGAAAGGAGACAGAGCTGTATATCTGAGTGCAAGGTGCTAAAGGAAGTTAGGATGAACCATCGAACCTACCAGTACACGTTCGTAGTGTTGCCACTCAAAGTCAAAGTCGATGACCCTGAAGTCTATGGCCCAGATGAACGTGATGTCCAGCATGGGGTCGAATGAAGCAGCACACCTCAGAATCACTTCATCGCCAACCTTCACCTCAGTGTCTTCAGGCGGCTCTGTGATGCTGGTCGCCTCTAGAGACCAGATAAAAACAAAACTGTAAGCATTCTCTATATTTAAATATGAACACACACACAAATTCCCATGTCCACGGACCTGTGATGGTGAGATAGCCAGAGCTGTTGCCTTTCCCTCTGTCATTCTCAGCGAAGCAGTTATACATGCCCTCATCATTTTTGGTGGCGTTGAGGATCTCCAGACTCCCATCATACATGATGGAAATCCTAAAAAAGGAGTAGATTATTTAAGCTGCTTGACAATGGATTAGTTATGCAAACTGTGTAGGGATGTTTGGTGCTAATTCTGGCTGACCGTGAGTTGTTGAAGAGCAGCTCTTTGCCCTTCGTCCAGGTAAATCTCGGTCTTGGAGCAGCTCGTGGTTTACACTCTATCAACACGCGGCCATCTTTAGCCCCAAGAAGCTGCTTCTTCACAGGGTTGAACTCGAATGTAGGAGCACAGGCTGAGGGGATTAGAAAGTGTGAATTCATTTTTAGTCATTGCTGTACTCAATTTCACATCTTCTAAGCTATCTTCCAATTTCAGCAGTTTTTATTCACTAAGCACGGTTTCTCTATAAATCTCACCGATGACTCGCAGCTCAGCGTTGGCGTATTTGATGCCCCAGTAGTTCTCAGCGATGCACTGATACATCCCGGAGTCATCAAAAGTGAGACTGGAAAACTTCAACTCCCCTTTCCCATACTGGAAAACACACACACAACCCACATGCTGAATTAATATCTTATCCTCCCTGCTTTCTTTAATGGGAGTACACAACATTTTTATTTTATTTTTTATTTTTTTGTACCATATATCCATCTTTGTACCAGCGGATGAAAGGGAAGGGCTTCCCTGATGCCACACAGCGCATGGTGTGCTCTGAGCCGATATCGATCTGAGTGTTGTTGATGGTTTCTGCCCACTCTGGAGCCGCTGAACAAATAGAAAGGGGCATAACTGATTATTGTCTTGCACATAATCACACACAAATGTGCAGATAGTTGTGCTAAATATTGCTCCAAAGTTATGGTACATTTTAGCAAGGAAAAATGGCTATTTTCAAAGGGGTCCCTTGACCTCTGAGCTCAAGATATCTGATTAAATTGAAATTTATGGGTACTCACGAGTCACAAGCAATCTTCCCTCAGACATGTTCACTTTATGACCAAAGAAATCACTTACACTCCACATACAGCCAGGCCTTGTGCCAGTCCTTTCCTTTAGTGTTGATGGCTTCACACTCATATCCTCCCACATCCTCGTATTGTACATTGTACAGATGAAGCACAGCTCCAGACTCACTGATCTCATGATTCGGTGGGAGGTCTGTGTGGTCCACCTTCCTCCAAACAATATGAGGGATGGGACTGAAAGACGCACAAAGAAAATAAATCAGTTCCTATGTGAAAGTGTATATCTTATGAGGCATTGTTATTCAGTACATTGGGGTGAACAAAAAAATGACAACATACTTTCCAAGAGCAAAGCACTCCAATGTAATATTAGAGGCCAGCATGGCAGTAGTATCGGGAAACTTCACCCTGATATCTGCTGGGTATTTTCTCTCCTCACCTGAGGCTGAGAAAGTAAATAAAATCCAATATTTTTAATCTTGCATATCAGAAACATAATATTTTAGAATGGGTTTATTTTTCCACAGCTATAATCTGCTTACCAACATCAGGGTGTAAGGGGATGAGTGGGATGAACTTGGAGAAGACACTCTTCCCAGTGACGGGGCTGGAAACAAAGCAGGAGTAGTTTCCTGCATCCTGAGCCTCCACCTTAGAGATGTACAGGTTCCCTGTCTTCTGGGAGACAAAGCGACGGTTGTCCGTGTACAGGAAGACTGGGAACTCATTGTAGATCCAGCGGTAAGTCACCTCCTCTGAAAAGGAAAAAAAAAACATTATGAGATGTTGTTTTTGTTATCTTCCCAAGACTGGCTTTTGCACGAGAGACATGAAGGCGTAGATGTACGTACGCGGCCAGGCTTTAGGAGGGACACACAGCAGGACAGCACCCTGTCCTTCTTTCACGTACACTGGGTCTCTGTCCTCCTGGGGAAACTCCTCCAAAACTACATCAGAGATGAGGAGAAAGTAAAGGATAAGAAATGATAAATTATGACAACAAAACTACCACGCAAGCTTTGAATCTCCGAACCCCTCGGCTCACCGCTAAACCCACTAATTTATCCAATTTATTCTAGCCATAAACAGAATCAAACATGTGTGATAAAAACTAAACTTTGGCTCAAAATACTGATAATTAATCAAAATAACTTTTTTCTACATGTTTTTTTTTTTTATTTCACCAAAAAGAAACAGTTTGCACAAACCAGATCCTTTAAAAAACCTAAGATTTTGTGCTCCTCGTTGGAACTGGGAAAAATCTGATTTTCAGAAAATTTGGGGAAAAAAATAAAATTATGACAGAGGGGGGAAACATCTATATTTTCCTTAGTCTATTGCCTTTATACAGCTCAGGACATTTTTGAGTTGCCCCTACTTCTAGTCATGATTGTACTGTTTCAATAGGAGGCCACAGTGAGTAAAATGTGAAAACAAGAAAATAAAACATTATCAAACTGCTTGGGATGCAGAGGTTGAAACAAGAAGGGAATTTGTGAGATTCTTGTTTCTTTTATGACACCAAGAAAAAATATTTTCAGAAAAACTGGAGCTGGAGAATGAGACCAACAGAGTTCATATGCTCACATCCAAACTTGACCCTGGCCTCCTTGCTGATGACGGTGCCATAGATGTTTCTGGCCACGCAGACGTACGTCCCGGCGTGTTTCTTCTGTCTGGGGTTGGTGATAACAAGGTTCCCCCCCACGAGGCTGTAGTGCTCGTCTGGCTGCTCCATCAGCTTGATTTCCCAGTTATCACGTCGCCACCTGGCAACCATACCACATGAGATAAAGAACAATACTTGTGCCATGTTAAATTTACTGTATATAAATCATCCTAAGTGTGTGTAACCTGTATGTAGCAGGGGGGTTTGCTCGCGCCCTGCAGTTCATAGAGATTCTCCCATCAGGCGAGTCTTCAGTGTAGACCACATCTATTGGCTCCTCCTCAAAGATGGGGCCGTATCCAGTAGCATCATCTGAAAAAATTTACACACCAATTATTTGCTGCACTGATTTCAAATCTTATTTACTGTGACTCTTTTGTACAAAAATTCCAAGAAACTCACCTCCATAAATTCTAGGCTCGCCGAATAGCACCGCCCCTGCAAGGCAGAAACATGGCTGTGTCAGATCATTTTAAAGAGTTTACACTTATTTAAAGGGGGTAAAAGATATAATTTACCTGTTAGGGAGACTGAGGAGGAGAGGGCCAGGAGAAGTAAAGCAGCGGAAGCCATGGCGGTCAATAAATCAACTTATTGCGGCCACGGGAGTTGGCGGATGGGACTTAAACAAGAAGTTGATGGACAGGACATGAACTCGTGAGGGCTAAAAAAAGAGCCAAAAATAAAGCTGTTAGAAACAAAACCACTGTTTTCTTTTTATACATAAGTATTTTGAAATGTGATCTTCCCTCATTGTGTATTACTAAAACACTAGCAGATATAACACCTGACTGATAACAGTGTGCAGAACTCGCTGGAATCCTGCCCTGTGAATATAAATGATTCAGCCTGTGAATGACTCAGCAGAAGACTGCAAACACACTCGCTCAGCTTGGTGCGTGCAAATTCACAAGGACACGCACCTGCAGAGACACCAGGCCTGTACTGTTTGTGTGTGAACGCTGACACACACAGACACACTATAGGGTAGCACTGCAGTACCTAGACAGCTCCAGCTGGTCCTTCACACATGCTTACACATCACTTCTGCAGGATGAAATAACATGCTGCTGAGAGAAACTGCAGTGTTTCAGCTCTCACTGTCAAACAGAGATATAATATAAAGAGAGAGAGAGAAAGCTAGGGGAGGGACGTGGAGATATAAAGCAGGATGAAGTCAGGATTGATAAAGATGAACAGTATGGGATCAAGTGGGGGAGGGTTAATCTTTGTAATGTGTACACTCATAAAGCTCCTAAACATGTCTAGAATGCACTGCAGTGCCAGGAACTTCCTACATGTTTATGGAAAAAGGTTTGGTTCCAAAAAATAAGCATCCCTACTGGCATAATACAGTGTTTCCATTAGAATGCAGGGTTTTCTCTACCGTTATTAGGGTTAGGTGCAGCTGTTTTGTGCTCTAACTAAGCCAAATCAATGTAAAGTCAATGTAGAAAGTGTAGTCAAAACTAACCAAATGACTCTAGTTGGTCCCCAGTGGACTTTATATCTTTAAGCCTTTTTAGGCTTATTATCCGTTGAGCCTATCCAAATTTTTGTACACTAATTTAGTAATCATAAAAGTCCAAAATAAGGCAAAATTCCATGTTTAACTGAAGAAAATAGACAATATTATAAATGAATATTAATATACTATGGCTGATATTGGTCAGTCACAGTATTAGATGCTCATTCTAAACCATAAACCTAATTTGAGTTGTTGAAAAGCATCCAAGATCCATAAAAATCCATAAAACTGCACTGAGCCGTCTGATCAAATTATGGTTGTCAGTTCTGATACCAGCTGCTGTGGTTTGAAGAACAACATGCAGAAAGGAAGTGTCGTATTTCTCCAATCAGCCGTCTTGGTAGAGTGCTGGATGGGACGAGGGGATATGGTAGATAACAGACGTTTTCTGACTAAAAGCAAGTCAAATCCAGAAGTGCCTCCCCGGGCACTTTAGTTAAATTTGAGGGTGCAGTGGTGCCCACTGACCGAGTGTACAGATGAGTTTTTATTAGGTTAAAACACTAGCTGGAGTAACATGTTTACTCCTCACAGACCTCAGAACTACAACCTTTTGCGATAAACAGTGAGGTTAAAGGTCAGGACTTATCTGATAATAATCTTCCTATAATGTCAGAGGCCAAGGGGGTGATCAGGGACAATAAATTAACAGGAAATCAGGAAAAAGCAATCTTCCCTGAAACATGTTTAGACATGCAAATCTAGAATTTTTTTTTTCATTATTGAAGGTAGCATTGTAGAGATTCAGCCATACATGTAAGACAGACTCAGACATGGAGTCAACAAGCAGTCTATCAGACAGTCTTGTTAGCATATCTATGTTGTTTGTTAGCTTGTAACAGTTAGGGTTCGAGTTTTGGTTTCAGAGCAGCACATCACTCCAAAAATCCCCCTTTTCACTAACAAATCTCTCCATGCCCTTGCCCATTGATACCTCTCCAACCTCCTCCTCCTATACACCCCGTCTCTGAACCTCCTTGCCATGTCTCCATTAGAGTCGGAGCGAATTTTGAAGCAAAATTTTGAAATGTTGCATTAAAGGAAAGGCAAAAAGCAAAAGTTTCCATTAACTGGTTTAGAGCAAATAAACAAAGCTGCATAAACGTACTTTGGTCAGATGGCAGTGTAATGTGTTGTTGCTAATCCTTCAGTAAACAGTAGAAGAAGTAGAGATTGCACACGAGAGAAGCCACCCACAAGAGAAAATGGAGAGAAGTCTTCAGGAATTAGATTCAACTGCATAATTGTTATTTCATGTTAGCTCATCTTGATCAGCAGGGTGGAAACAGCTGATCAGTCATGTGAGTTAAATGTTTGCTATGTCAGAACTTATTTGGAAAAAAAAGTTTCCATCTCCCGTTTAACACATTATACATACAAAAACTTCCTCGAACTTTTATGCATATTTTTGAACGTTTTATTGAATCCCATCAAGCTTTTCTCATGCAAATGATTTCTCATCTTTGCTACCAGGTTCAGTTTGTTTGTGCTTTTTCCAATGTGTAAGGCTCTCGTGAAAGGCTCCAGGTTCCTGTATATCCTACATCTACTGTAGCTAGTAGCTAACAGTCTTTTGCTGAGTCACTCTGGATGTGAGAAGAATAAGAAAGCAAAATGTAGGAGGAAAAAAAGGCCAGACAGCCACCTCCCATGTGCCTCAGCAGCCACGTTTCAGAGAGCAAAAGAGGAGGGGAAGAGAGGCAGCAGAGGCATACACGCAGTATACAGCACACCATCCACACAGACTGCAGCACTGACTCCTCATGTGCACTCTTGATGACTCAACACAATTGTATACCAGCGGTTGGCAGCTTCTGTGCTGCATTTGCACAGCTCTTGAATATACCTGTAAAACTGTTGATATTTAAGGTGAAGGAAAAAGCAGCAGAGTGAGATCTCTTTTGCATCTGAAAGGTCCTAAACATAGACTGATGTGCCCTGTGATGCAGTGTCCCGATCAATAAACTTGCAAGCTTGCAACTCACAAACACTTTCACATGCAGCTTCGGCTTTATACATGATAGCTGCAGCAATCTGCTCAGCCTCCAATTCTAATCAATTCATCTGTGTTTTCATGCGTTTCCCCTGGTGATAATCCCATCACAGATCCTCTTTGGACAGACCGGCGAAATTTAGGTCAGCACATGTATTAAGCCCAGTGTCCGCCTGAACAACCATGTTTACTGAGTGTTTTAAGGCTGCAAAAAAAAAAAAAAA
>CAFUXE010000310.1:1156872-1171421 GCA_903364295.1 Serranus cabrilla | reverse complement strand
AAAAAAAAAAAATCACATTCAGTCCTGTTTGAACTCAACAAAAGGACATCCCAGTGTTTTAAGTTGATTGAAGTGGGCTTTTTTTTAGTGTTGCTTCTGGATTCCTAAAGCATGAATATGTCAAAATAAAGGCATGAAATAAAAATGAGGTGTCACGCTGGAGATATGAGGGGATGAATAAACCATTTTCTCTGACCATCTTGCAACCATGACAGGCTGCTTCATCTTTTTGACACCTAAAAAGGGAGGGGGGTGGCTAAATTGTTCTTGGACTCTCTTTCATAGTGTGAACACAGTCCAGGGGACAAGGGAGAGAGAGAGAGAAGTAACTGATATCCAGATGATATGTGAATTCCTTTCATAATTTGCCTCTTTGAATTAATTAAAATATTAGAAAAATGACACTCAAAAACTGCAGCTTTTATGCATAGTGCAGAAAACAATGTTTATAAGGGAGTTGCCCTGTCAGGCATGAAGGACACTTTGCCCTTTACCAAAAAGATGCAATGGTGCATCCAGCAGCTCACTGCGCCCTTGACGCACACTTTCACCTTGCATCTCCTCCCTGCAGACGCACTTTGTTTTATCCTAAAGTGCCGAGTGAGAAGCTAAAATAACCTTTTTTGTCGCAGCCAGTCAAAAAAAAGGGAAAAAAGTCCAGCAGCCAGCCGCCTGTAAAGTAACTGCGCAGCCCCTTACATCACTTCACCCCAATGACGACTAAGCGGCACCGGTAATTCACTGCTCTGCATTGCGGTACTCCTGTGCCGGTCCATTTCAGCTCTACAGCGCCAAACAACATCCCGGTTTCTCCCCCAACTCAACACCAGACACAAGAGTCATGCACACAGCCGCGTGTTGGTGTGGCGTTCTTACCTTGGAGGTAGAATGGGCACATTTCAGTACTCTGTCCGCATGGCACACCTGGACCCGGACCGCATCGCCCCACAGCCCGCCCGCCTCAGCGTCCCGTTCATCTGAACTTTTCTATTGGAGGAGCGCGGCTGAGTGACACCTCTGGGTGGCAGCGGGGATGCGAATGCGATTGGTCCATGAGAGAGGGAGGATGGGAGGGATGCGGGCATCATGCTGCTGCGCATCACAGACAAGGAGAATAAAGCCTTTGTGGAAAAACATTTCACTTGTGTGTGTTTTTTCCTAAATAATAAACTCTGCATAGCGTATAATATTGTAATACTTGGTAACACTTTATATTAGGGCACCCGCATTAGCATGCATGTTATTGGTTCTTACTGGCCGTCATAAAGCACTTATTAATGCATTATCCTGCATGACCTGAATGTTATTTTGGCACTATGATCACTTGTAGATTTGTGTTTTGTTTCATAACGAATAGACCATATTCATACGGAGTTATTAACATATTCTTGTGGTACTACCAATGCCTTATAATCCCCATACTGAGCAAAGCATATTATTAGGATCATAATTCATGGACAATATCTTCCTCAGTCACGTATAATAAGCAGTAATTATGAGATTTGAGAAGGAAAACTCTTACTTACATGCCTAGTAGTTGCAGAATATGGTCACACCATAAGGCATTATTAAGTGCTTTATAATGAATATAATAAAAAAGCATGTGTGCTACTAATAAGCATACAAATAATGCCATAGTTATTGATTAATATGTATACTTTAATATAAAATGTCACTTGCTGTCACTTTATTACCAATTTTTTAATGTAAAAAATGTTAACAAGAACATAAGTAATAGAATATTTACCAGTCACTGCATCCATGCACTCTTCATGTGTCTTAATAGGGATATAAAAGCATTATTGAAAGAGTTAGGACAGAGGAAGACATGACAAGAGAAGGTCCCTGGACTATGATCTATGGAGCCATATCTTACTCCCCACCACGTGCTGCGCATCATAAATGACCTTCAGATCAATCTATTATTAATGGCACATCCCAGACAGCAGCTGCATGAGTGGATGAACTATCATATGTCTACATTTGTTGGAGAGGAGATAAATCTTCAGAGACAATATGGCTATATCATATATATTATATCTACCTTCACTTTATATACTAATTTGAAAAATGTATTTTTTTGGATTTACTTTATGCAACATTCTTTTTGGTTAATTTGTATGAAATGTTATATTCATGCATCCAAATTCTTCAGTAAAACTACAACCTTTATAGAGCTATACATCCATAGAAAAACAATACAACAACAAAGTCCTTATAAAAAGCATTAAATATGATGTGATCCTGTACAGTGTGACTGACTTGGATAGAGGGTTGAATGAAGATTATAGGAGAACATTCCACCTTTTCACTAGACTACTGCACATTTGAGCATATATAATATTCATTTATTATTAGATAAAAATAAAAAAAATCTTATTTCAGTGAATGCACATAATGTATGAGCAGTTCATGTCAAATTTTGAATCTTTTTTCTCTTGCATCCTAGTTAGCCGTCATATCCTTTGGAAATACATTATATAGAAAACTAAAATAAAGCTTTTCCAGTATGAGAATAAAAAAAAGATGCCACTGTGCATGCACATATGCTAGATGCATGTTAATCCTCAAAGGTTTAACATACATCTTTAGATAAAAATCTCATTGTCGGACACTAGATGGAGCTACACACACACATTTGCATGTTGCTCTGCATGCATGACCGCAAAGAAGAAACAAATCGAACTGATTTGAAATCCTGAAACCAACATTTATTTCATTTTTTTAAACTTCATTTGAAATACAAAATATTTTGCAATATTATATTGTAGAGTAAACCATTTCGACAGCCTTTCATGCTTCTCATGTAGCTTCAACATTAACCAGAATGTCATATTATATCATATCATATACTGTATATCCTACTGTATGTTCGCCAGTCACTAGAACATTGTTTCCAGGGCATCACACTCCAACGTGCCAGTCTGCTTATGCGTCCATGCCGGCCATCCTTCTCTATGCTCCAAATGACAGTTTTGTTTGTTTTTTCGGTGCACACTTTTAAAAAGGACGTGTCAGTTTCTTCTGCTGTCTAGTTTGGGACGACGTGCTGCGTCAAGTCACCAGATATCGTCGGAAACTAGATGTCTGAAATTACACTTCCTGTTAAAGTGTGTGCCTTTTTATAAAAAATACAGAAAAGGTGCATGAACTGTCGGAGACAGAAACAATACAGGTGTCACAAGAGCTCAGTCACAAGTTAAATAATCTCCTTTGATACCTGATAGGCTAAACATTTGAGCGAGCAAATTCACCTGACAAGTTCAAAAAAAAAAAGAAATGAAAGAAATAAAAAGAAATTTCACAGCAAATGAAAGAGTGAAAACTGTAAATAGTCTCATCTCACACGACGCCCCTCTTACCCATAATGCAGCGGGGCTTTTTGAGGTCGAGCTCTCACCTCTGACCCCAAACGCTCTCAAGTCAAGCCGTTATTTACAAAATACAACAAAAATATCTACACGTGGAAAGCTGACACATCGCAAACCTAAAAACTTGATGCAAGTTATGATAAACCTAAGACATGGAAAAAAAAACCCTTGTATCTCCTCTTGAAAATTATAGTTATCCATGGAAAAGCGTTATTATACATCACGCACGCTGTAACACAGTAGCATGCATGTGCTGCACACACACACACGCACACACACACACTCTCGTGCACGCAAACATTCGCACACAAGCTTCATTCATTTACGGGAATAGAAAACTCACTGAGTGCTGCGCTCAGAACGTGACGACATACACAGATATAAGGTTAAATGCATAAACCAAAGTCACCAGTGTGTTTTACTGTTTTGCAGTGAAACAAGCTATTTTTTCATTCACATAAACAGATACACTTGTTTCCACATTCAGTATCATGACGTCATTTTCCGACCCCTTCATTTCTAAGTGCTACCAGTGACACTACAATAGTCGCCTGCGCCAGATGGTGAGTCTGGTTCCTGTTGGCAGTTACCTGGTGAGTAGGTTGGCAGTAGATTAGTGCTGCTGCAGCAGCGGCTCCTCCTCAAGATGAATGTGTTCGGAGGAGAGTGTTTGAAATGAATACATGTCTATGCTCTGACCTCAGGCGTCCTGCACGTTTACTTTACTTCTTAGCTGGATGGTGTGATTTGGCGGTCTGTTCGGGCTGATGATAAGTGGGTGCATGATTGTCAACAAGGCCAAAACAATCTACAGCTGAATATCATTCCTCGCCACTAATGCCAGTGTCCAACTGTGAAAAATCAATCAATTTTTAAAGTCGTTTTCAACCCTGTGTAGGAACCCTGGACCCCAATGTGAGACTCAAATACCCCTTTTCTACCAAACTAGCTCTACTTCTTGAACCATCATGTTCAGGATTCTAGGAACCTTTGTCCTATCTAGCAAACTAGCCCATCAGTTTTAAGTGCAACCGATTTAAAAAAAGGATGTGTCATCAACAGAGGGCCTTGCACAATGCAAGTAAATAGTAGCATGATGGTGACAATACTGATCCAGCCGGAAACTAACATTTCATGTTTTGCAACTTTTGGTCGAAATGCTCAAATGGTTCAAAACTAGCTGTGCAAACCAGCATGGAACCATGTTTGTGGAAATGGGCTAAAAGAGACTAATTTAAAGTTAGTAAGCCCACATGGAAGTTTAACAAACTGTTTGACAGACTAGGTGACAACATAGCTCAAAATAAAGGGCCTTAGTTTCAGCATCCCCTTAGGAACACATTCTGAAAGAGAGCTTATTTTTCCAAGTTGTGTTTTGAGGAATATGCAAAGTATTCATGGACTCCTAAGAACTGCACTGATCCCAGGTCTGTCCTATGAATGAAGAGGGATGTAACTCTATGGATCTAAGTCACTGTTCTCTACGAAGGCACTAGAAACCGTGCTGAGAGGTTCTTGATCATCAAAACTTCCAGGAACTAAAGTGTGTACCACTTAACCCTGTACAGGTGCATTTATTGTTTGTAACCGTGTCTTTTTCTCTGTTTCTGCCATTACAAAGGTGGAAATGCTATTGGAGACAATGTTGGGGTTAGCTCTGACACAGTGGTCATGATTCGGGGGTGGAAGCACTTGACAATGACACTGGATCGATCACAGCTTTGCTTGTGTTCAGGTAGTGCTCAGTAGCAAGAAGAACAGGCTTGGTGTGGAGGAACGGGCCGGGAGAGAAAAGACAAAAAAGCAAAAAATGCAAGCAAAGAACAAGCTTAAGAAGACATGAGGCTAGAAACAGGCCGATTGGAACAAGTGTTGGAGTTCTGCTTGGCCGTCTGGTGACCGAACGCTGAGCTCAAAGTGTTCCTCGCCACAATGACTACAAACGGACGACCCCGACCTTGAAATATAGCGTTCTTCTTATTCTATTACATGTGTACAAACAGGTCTCAAAAAGACATATGCTAGCCTCTACTTTGAGTCACATTTCGCAGCAGTATCCACAAAGGCCCACCGCCATTTTTTCCTCTATATATCATACGCCATTTAACACTGACTGAAAAAAAAGACAACTAAAGGAATACCCAGTCGCTATAGGCGTGCACCATATACAGTCTCAACACGCAGCTCACCTCTGCAACACGAAGGTGGTAAAATGCTAAATAGGATCATGATTTACTCCATGCAGATGTTTATGAGTGGGGTTCAATGCATATTTGCCTGCCTGCGGGTCATGTACTGTACTTTGATAAAATATATATTTGGGTACGTCATGTTTTGTATGTTTGCAAAGGAGATCAAATGGCACAAACACACACACTGCTCAGTCTGAGTGGTCAAACTCTCTGGTACATTCCTTCCGCTTTTCTATATTGCTTCCTCTCTCCTTCCCTCTTCTCGGAGTCCTCGCATCCCTCGTTTCACACCTTCTTTCAATGCTTTTGGGGGATGTGTTGTCATTGCCATGTTGAGTGTGTGTGGATCAGAGGAGGTCACAGTGTGACAGGGGCTGGCGGTTGTGGAGATGAGGGCGTGTCAGCAGTCTTGGTGACAGGTAGCCATGGCGAGGTGCCACCGGAGTGACAGCCGCCATGGTCGAAGTAGGTGTCCACAACGACTGTCACCTTAGCAACTGTCACCACAAGATGTGGTCACATTTGCCAGGGTGACAAGGAGTGGCCGTAGCAACCGTCGCAGCCAGGGCCGCGGCTCCTTCGTTAGACAAACGAGTTCATGGCGTTGACGGGCGACGGGGCCTCCGAGCTTTCGTTGCCTTCGTGCGTGTCCTTCTCTTTCTTGCCGCTGTACTGGCCGATGAAGGAGCCATCCTCGTTGAACTGTCCGTCCCCGCCCTCCCCGTAGTCCACCAGGCTGTCGTCGCTCTCGTCGCGGCGCACCGTCCCGTTGGACGGCGTCCGGCTGCCCTTCAGCGGCTTGTGGTCCTCTGTGTCACTATGTACGTAGGAAAAGGTTGGAAGGAAGGTCATGAGATAATAACTGACACAGTCTGAACTTTTTTCCTGCAGTGGTCAGAAACCCTGATGTCACGCAGAGGACAGGCTATTATCCAAGCAGTAGCATTTAACATGAGTAATCTGGCTTTTCCACTGCACAAATACCACATATAGGCTACTAATGTCTCAGAATACACACAGTTTGGTATATATGCTGGTCACAATGGGATGGCTGAAACTTTGAACTTCATGGTGCTTGTACAGTGGAGCAGCTCAGCTACATCTATAGTATTTTACAGTATTATGTACAGTGTTAGTGCAGTTTGAAGTCTGGGTGCTGTTAAGATTAAGGGTTGGTGACCACCACTAAAGAGGATTTTGCAATAGCGTGCTGTTCAGCCTCTTGCAGTACTTTCCCATTATGTACCATTTCTGGTATGAAATCAACCAATATGCTTTTTCAGTTTACATGCAATAATCCAAAATGCACTCTGATTTTCATGTTCATAGTCTGTTTTCCCCCCCGGGATAAAGTTTTCATTTGGTCGACATATTTCCTATTCCAGTCTTCTATGCAAGCTCTACAATCGAAGTCTAAAGCATTTTAAGTTTATTTTCGATGATGCATTTTACATTGTATATAAGTGTGAGTAAGTAAGTGTTTTGAGGGCCATATTCCAAGAATAATCTCACAAAAGTCAGACATTTACAAGAAAAAAATGTGCAAATCTTTGCATATGTCACTGTGTTGTAGTTTCTGATGCACAAAAGCTATAATCTCCAAATCAGTCTGATGTTTTCTTCTCATAATAATCTGCAAGTAGCAGCGTCTATGTGATCACATATGGAAAACATGTGAAATGCATGTGGTTCTTCTGTTAAGAGAAGTCACAGTTGTAGCTTTTTACCTCTTTTTTCTTGTAAATTTTAGACTCTTATCTTTAAACGTCACTTTTTTTCTCCAAATGTTACTCGATCAATTGTTATTTTTTTTACTGAAAATAGACCTCATACGCATCCCTCTTTTAAGGCTCTTTGCATTTGTTTAAAAAAAATAAAAATAAAGAAAGCTAGGTCAGTAGAAGCAGTATTTTTTTTTTAATTTTAGTGTTAATATTCTAACAGTGGTTACGGTGTTTTCTATGTCAGTGAACATGATGACATAGTGAACCAGAGCAGTCGATGCACTTTCTTGCTTTTAGTTAAAGTCGGGGACATAGCTGTAAGGGGGGTTTTATAGAATTGCATGCTGGTTTTACCGCATCTCGTCTTACCTCTCCATAGACCTAAACCCGGCAAAAACAAAGATAAGAATGGAAGGACACATGAAAAGCAATTCATGGGCCACAATGAGCTTCTATTCTTTTAGGCACAGACAAGACAGAAGCATGCGAATGAAAACAATGACATCCATGTTAAGTACTCAGTCAGAAAATCCTCACTTCTTCAAGAAAAATGTGGGAATGTGATGAAGAAACTGAACCTATGTCACCAGAGTGGAATCTTGTTCTGAGAACAGTTAGCATACAATGGACATTTTTGGCATTGTACAAAGCAGGGCTCAAGATTAACCGCGTCCTGTTGTACAAACAGAGATCCCAAGGATGACTATTGGAAGAATGTGATCTTTGTATGTTCTGTATGTATGCATGCAATTGCTTGGCAAAGTACAAACTAAACTGGGAAAACTGGGAAAGCCAGGAACAAAAAGCATTAAATAGTGAACTGCAGTTTGACATCATTTTTTTTTTTTTTGTGGGAGCCCTGGTACAAAGCTTTTGTTGATTAATGTGATGTGATTTGAGTTGGTCACTATAAGAATCAACACATGGCAGTGCTGGTTTTTGCCTCTACGGAGTGTTTGGTAAGAGAGTCTGGTGGGTCGTGTGTCTCTGCAGTTTGGTCAAATGCTCTACATAAACAGTCAAGTTAGGACACAATGAATGACAAAAAGAAAAGAAATCAATGATGCTATTATGGTCCTATCTCAGCGGTGATCGTCTTTTCTTTTCCGTCTCTCACCTGTACTCTCCAAATGTCCCATCATCCTCCTTCATAGGCTGGATCTCTGGGTCTTGGTGAGCATCTTCTTTCTCTTTCACTTAAGATTACACAGATGTTTATTTTATTTATTTAATTCCCATCCGTCTATGTGAATACGCTTGTAATGACAGGATATACTGG
The DNA here is from genome assembly GCA_903364295.1 of Serranus cabrilla. Classification (NCBI taxonomy): domain Eukaryota; kingdom Metazoa; phylum Chordata; class Actinopteri; order Perciformes; family Serranidae; genus Serranus; species Serranus cabrilla. The sequence goes on along the minus strand of CAFUXE010000310.1, from coordinate 1,162,855 downwards.
GAAGGTGTGCACTACCTGGATATTTGCCTCCCTTGTTCCTCTTGATGAAGCACACTATGAGGAGGACCAGGATGAGGAGCGCGATGGCACACATCAGTCCAATAAACCAGCCCTGGGTGGCGATGTCGACCTGCCGGCTGGGTACAGCTGCACACAAACACAGGAAGACAGGAAACCATCAGTAAGAATAACTGTCAATATAGGCGGAGAAAACGGGGGAATCTTGTTTTCTTCTGTAAACACAGAAATTAAATTGAAATGGGTTAAAATGCAATGATTGTTTAGACAGTAAGACGACAAAAAGAACCCACGACAGTAAAATAATGGACTTCCTTAGTGATGATTGTAAGTGACATGCATCAGACCGACTTGATGGCAACTTCCGACATGCTTCAACACTACTACCACACAAACTACCGTACATCCACGTCTGAATGTAGCGCTGTATGTCTAACAATGGGACGGTGTTATAACAGAAAACGGGATGGGAGACAAAATTAAACACAAAGACCATCTGTCCCGTGGCATGCTGCCTCACCTGGCACCAAAACCAACACCTCATCTGTGCTGTGGACCGTCGGGTCTGCCGGGTCTCTAGCTACCACACGCACCTTATAGGACGTCCCCGGCTTTAAACCTTTTATCATGTGCCAGTGTGAACCGTTTACCAACTCCTTTTTCCAGTCCTCTTTACCTGGAATTGGTGAAGCGCATGGAGAGGAATTAGATTCAGGGAGCCTTTGGGAAGAGTCGATTGGTATTTGAACATCAGCTCTGATGGTTAGATTGATTCAATTATAGACAGCCAATCAATGCATGCACTCATGTTTTGAGATGACTGCAAGTACAAAGCGGAGCCTTACTGTTCTCTACTATATATTCCACATATACATTCCTATGGTGTCCAAAGTAATCCCAACTGATCACTGCACCGTCCTCCGACATGGACGTGTTAACTTTGCCAAACACAGGGCCTACGGGCGGCACTGAGCACACAAGAGAGGAAGGAGAAAAAGGGGTTTTAAATCCAAAATGTACCAATTCCACAAAGTCCTTAATATGAAAAACAACCTTTTAAATACAGCTATGGAGCACAGGTGTGGGTAGAAATAACATAAATAAACATCATCTGCCAGATAAGGATAAAAGTAGTTACAGATCTGAAAAGATTCTCATTTCATTATTCCCAATTTAACAGATTTCATTAACTGGGTCCTTCCATTTACCTAAAATTCTATTACCACTATAAAATAGCAAAAATCACCAATTTTTATATGACAAAAGAGCTTTGAGAGCAGTTTCGGATCCTGCCACAAAATACAGTAGAAGCAGGTCAGTTATTTAGCTGCAAAAAAATGGCCATCTCAGTCAAGACTTATTAGTTCTCCTCAAACCAGTCCAACAAAAGTGCCAGTAAGGTGAGAAATCAGCTCCACTCAACTTTCCAAAATGGACCAAATTAGCTTTTTCTATTCAGTCTAATGTTAGAAACGTTTGGCTGAGATGCACCATTTTTTGCATGGCAGAGAACATGTGAAGACATTTGGGGAGGTAGAAGGGGATACAGGGAGTGCTTGTACCCTTGTGTACTGGGGGATGCAGAGACTGAGTGATGGGAGAGGTTGGGTGAGGGGGCTCTGTAGGGCCTGAAAGAACACGGAAAAGAGTGAGACAACACGCATACACAGCAGAGTCGACAGCATACAGTGAAACTGCAGAGTCACTGTTTTACGAAAGAAAGTTATCCCGGACATGCTGAGGAGAAGTAAAGCACCTGGTGCAGCATCACATTACACTGAATCACAGCACTGCAGCATGCATGTTACTGAGCTCAAAATCTAGTCATTTATATATGCAATCCATCGGTTTATTGCATTAGCTGGTATATCATGTGTTAGTGCTGGACATTCACAAGCATCATGCGCGAGGCTTCGAATGAAAACACGTTCATTTGAAGCTAATTCTAAAAATCCAATAATCTAAGCTGAGGTGCAACCTATTCTCTCAGAGCAGGACACGAGCAAGGTTTGCTTGCAGAAGCCATGGAAGTCTGTCACACTTATTTATTTACGTTGACATGCTAACTTAGTACCATGCAGGGATAATTAATCGACTCTAAGCTCCTTTTCTGTGTCTAATATCTGATACTATGAATAAAATGCGGGTACTTCCTGTGGCAAACTTGTGTTACCTTTGCCCGTCTCTACAGTGGGCTGAGTACGAGCTTCAGAGAGAGGGAAGAAGAGAAAGAGATAGAGAAGGTATAAGGTGTGGAATGCAGTAGGACCTCATGGTTGCACTCCTTCATTTGTTGAAATACCACTGACTTTGACCTTTTTCCTCTTTTTGTGCTAGTAATTGGCTACGGATGAAGGTATAACTCACTTGTGTCCATGACCGTGAGGGCCTCATTTGTTATGATGGGGCCCGAGCCCTTGATTGTCTTTGCACTCAAGTAAAACTTGTAGAGCATGCTGGAGTTCAGGTTGCCCAGGGTAATGGTGGTCTCGTTGGCCAGGAAGGTCATGACCTTGGGGGGCCCCAGCTCATTGGTGGTGTTGACTGCAGAGAGAGTGAGTCACAGGAGGGATATGAGGACATTTAAGGAGGAAATGTTGAATTTGGAAATGCACTACATGTTTTTCCTTTGCACAGATGCTGCATTATACTGTGTACTGTGTACCTGGTTGGTATTTCAGTGTGTATCCAGCGAGGCGTCCATTGTTGTTTGCTGGTGGGCCCCATTCCAGAGTGAGAGAGTCCAAACTGGGGTGTACGATGTTCAGAAAGGAAGGAGGTCCTGGGACTGAAAGCAAAACCAGAACCACAGTCAGTGTCTGGACCTTGCATAGGATAATTCATGGGCATTCATATAAAACCATGAAGATTAGATTATGGTTGTGGAGCAGAACATGGACTTGTAGGATTGTATTCATTGGCATTGTTGTTTCCATTGTGTTGCTGGGGTGTTCTGTGAGGTTTTAAGGGTGTAACTAGATGATAGCTTGGGACTTCCAGGGGGTTTCTAGAGTATTATGAGGAGGTTGCTATGGGGTTTCATGTGGCTGTTAGGGTGTAGCTACCAGTGTTGGGTGTAGTTACTTTGGAAAGTAGTTAACCTATTTGATTCCTACTACTAATATGACTGTAACCCAAACAACACAAAAAGAGGTCTGATCTAGGAAAAGGCCGCTGTGCCTGCAGGCTTTTGTCCCAAATAAACAGAAGCACACCTGAATCAAATCATTCAAATCACCTGAGCTGTCTTCACTCAGCTGATTAATTGTATCTCCTGTGCTCCTGCTTGGTTGGAACCCTTAACCCTTTCCCACTCTCTCATGAAAAAGAAAGAAGAAAAAAAATATATATCCATGACACTTTAGGCAACCATGTCAGCCATACACACCTCCCTCAGGTGTCTCAAACTTCTTGCTTTGGCTGGGAGGCCCGAGTCCTTTGTTGTTTAGAACCCTGATGGTGAGGTTGTAGAGGCTGTACGGCTGGAGGCCCGGCAGACGTCCCTCACTACGATTCCCACTGAACGTCAAAACCTGCTCCTGCTGCTCTGTGTCGTCCTCTGTCTCATGCAAGCCACGCTCACGTCGGTAGTACACCTAGAGGAAACACAGCAGGAGTTATTTCTTATATTAATGTGTCTGATTAGTACATGGCTGGCTAATTTTCATGACTTTGGAACATTGTCTCAAAGACAACATTGTCTGGCGAGGTGTCGAGTAGGTCCGACTTATTTAAAACCCCTTTATGAAACAAAATTCCCTGAACACGAGCCTTAGACATTTATCAAATAATACCTTATAACCCTGCAGTTTCCCTCTGACTGAGGGGAAAGAAACAGGCTCCCAGTGTACTTCAGCCAGAGTGCTGTTGTGAACCATAACCTGAATACTTTCAGGAGCAGACAAAGGCACTGCAGAGACAAATAAGAGAGAAACAATTCATTAAGGTTTAATTTCAAGTCCCCCAGACTATTATTAGTGTCAGTGGTCAACAATCATGGTCACAATTGCTTTGTGTAACTTTAACACAACTTTAATTTCCACTAATTCTGAAGTAAAAGTCTGATGCATATAAATCAGTTCACTCACAGTCCTCTCCAGAGTATCCAGTCACTAATTCGGGATCCGGGCCGTTGCCATAATCATTAATAGCTTGAACCATGATCTCGTAGGGCACGTAAGTCGGAGTTCCAGACACCGTGAACTGGGAAACGTTGGCCACGGTCTTTGAGGACCAATCGTCATCTACGTCCTTCTGCCTCCACTGCACCTTGTACTCCAGACCCGGCCCATTAGCCTGAAATCCAGTCAGCGACTGAATGGAAAACATTTGTCAGTTGCTGGGGAAAAAATGAAATATTCCAGCTTGCATACAATCCGCAATAACTGTCTATAAAGGATAGCTTACTTTCCAGGAGATGACCAAGTTGTCAGGCTTTGTTCCTGCTCCTTGGACATCTGATGGATTTTCATCAGGAGCTAGGAAAACCAAGGAAATAATGGTTCATTTAGTGAATGTTAATATTAAATATTGCTGTTTTTCTGGAGGATGTGGATCACCTGCAGGGGTGGTCCTGTACTGGCTTGAGGGCTGGCTCGGCTGGCTGTAGCCAACGCGATTCAGAGCCAGAACTCTGAAGGTGTAGTAGACGTATGGAGAGAGGTTTAAGCGCGCTGTGGTGCTAGTACCAGAAACATCCGTCAGGTTGTTCCAAACTCTGGGCTGGTGGAGCAGATCCTCATATTGGATCAGAAACTCTGGGGATAATTAATAAAAAAAAAAGTTGTGTGTCGTAATTTTCTCGAAGAAAACAAATATTTCTCAAGGCATTCTGTGTTTAATTAGCCGTGTTGGCTCACTGCTGCTTCCAGAAACCTAAACTGTATCTGAACTTCATCTCATCACTGGATTTTTTTGTTGTTGGTGTGTAATTTGTGTGGTTTGATAAACAGTTCATACTTTCGGTGGGACTGTTGTGCTCGTCCCCAGGGATCCAGGTGAGCTGAACAGTCCTCTCCGTCTGGTCAGTCAGCTCAAGGTCAGTTGGAGGGTCAGGTACCTCTGAAAACACAACATGAAGCCCAGCGCCACAGAAAAATCAATAAACTGTCTTTGCTGTTTAATTACAGCAGGATCTTGCTGCTGTTTCGACTGAAATGAACACAGAAAAAGACTTGAGGTAGAGGGTAATTTACTGTGATGCCCACAGTGGCTGAAAAGCTTTATTAGTCAAGTTTATTAATCAAATTTGTTTTTTTAATTTGCTAGTTGAACAATCGATAAATGTATCACTTTAATATTATATTTTCATTCAATAATACACAGGAGGTAGTTTGTACATTTTATTTTATAATTTTGTCGAGAAAACCTTGTTAAAGTGTGTATTTGTGTGCATTTTAAGACAAAGCACATCCACACAGGTGTTTCACTTCTGGCTGATTAGACCTCTTCAATCAGTCAGTCTGTACAACCAGCTGGGAAGGCATCTAATCAGGTAGACAAGTGAAAACACCTGTGGGTGAACCAAGAGTGTGCAGAGGTGGTGTTCTACACAATGAAATCACTCTTTAAATTACAAAAAGCTACAAAAACTAGATGAATATCAAATGGTGTAATATGACATAAAGAAGGCAATAAACAACTAACATAAAATGAGGATTCAGGTGGAATGGGAGGTTTTATAAACAAATTGATGATCCGGGGAAGACAATGAAAGCTGTAAAAAACCTTGTCTGTGGACATTATTTACCGTAGACAATAGCTGGAGTAGGAGTCGCCTCTGAGACAGCGAGAAGCAAGAGTAAAGTACAAGAGATTAGATGTTAGTGACAGATATTAGAAACGGCAAGAAAGCAGGGAAATACTGTTAATGTGAGAGTAAATCAGACTAGAACTGATGAACGCTGTTGCGGAAATTTAAAAGTGTTGAAAAAATGTTTCCAGTGCACCAGATTTAAAAAAAAAA
>CAFUXE010000310.1:1138680-1156831 GCA_903364295.1 Serranus cabrilla | reverse complement strand
ATCAATATAAAAATGAGTTGAAACACATTTGTCAACCAAGATCATTGAAAGGAGTTTTAGATTGGTTTGTCTATTTATTAGCAGGATTAAAGTAAAATTCCTGCCCCAATTTTCATGAAACTTACAAGGTACCCAGGATTCCCATTGTGTGATTTCCACACTCCCAATCCCAAACCTCTGGTAGCCTGCTGAGTGAAAGAGACCCTGAAATGCACTGTGAACATACCCACGACAGTCAGCATGGCACTGGCTGAGTCCTGGTCCAGGGTGGTGTTCATGATGCAGGTGTAGGTGCCCTCATCTCCATCCGTCACATCTTTGATGGTCAGACTGTCCGTGTCCACCTCAAACCTGAAGACAGTATCAGAGCGAGACGATGCATTTTCCTTGTCTCCGAATTCTATTTAGTGTGTATTTTGTTACGGTGCAAAACGGTCTTCGTACCTCTCATCATCAGGCAGCTCTCCATTGTCTTTGAGCCAGGTCATGGTGGGAACGAGAGATGCGTCGTGTTTGACTTTACACTCGAACACAGCGCTCATTCCCTGCTGCACCACTTTGTACTCTGGCTGCTTCAGGATACGTGTTGGCTCTGGAAGATGGAAAAAATACCAGTTATGGAGGCTAAAAATATATTCTTTCTTTGAGCCATCTGAGCGTTGGCCTCTTCAGATCAAACACAAATAATTTGTGGGAATACACTTCACGTGGAGCCCATCCATCTCTATGAGCTTATCCACACAGAATCTGAAACTTTTATTTTTTTTTTTTTCCCTCATCTGTTTCCTTGGATTTCGGATGCTGATAAAAACCAAGCCAAAAATAGACTGGGGAACGTGAATATTGATAGTGGACTTGGTGTAAAAGGTTTAAATGCAAAAAAACCCAAATATTCCATAATTTGATTTTGTTCTATGAACCACCAATCTCCATATCTGACCTTTAACCTCCAGGTAGACATGGTTTTCCTTGATCCCCAGGTTGTTGGTAGCAATGCAGGTGTACTTCCCACTGTTTAATGGCTGGGCCACATGGATCTCCAATGTACCGTTCTCATGGATCACATAAGGGTCCCCATTCTTAACACTGGTCTGACTGTCTTTGAACCTGCAAGGAAACCGCAAACAGCATTGAGTTGAAGTATTTAATGGTGCTGTACAGTAAAATTGGTGGGATAATGGCAAAGAAACCTGAATGTTACCATGTGATGGTTGGTATTGGTGAGCCAAAGGAGGCACAGTGAAGTAATGCCGGGTTGTTGGTGATGACCTGGTAAACTCTGTTGGGTGGAGTAAGCACCCTTGGTGGCTCGGCTATGGGAAGAAGCACAATGTTAAAAAAAAAAATCAGCTTCTCCTCCCTCACACACTTGTCTGTACATCCCAAATTTATGGTAACTTACAAACTAAAACAGACAAACTCACCAAGAACGTTGACAAAAGCGTTTGCCATAAGGTAACCAAATTCATTGGATGCATTACACTGGTAGACAGCACTGGACCCTGATTGCACATTGCTCAGAATCACAGTGTCACCATCCACCTTCCGACTGTGGTCCTCAGGTGCGTCTGTCACAAGATGAGGAACAGGATAGATTCTTCATTTGTAAAAACCAGCACTTAAAAGTTCTGCTTCATTGTGAACTGTAGAATACCATGCACTAGAAAAACACTAGGATTTTGAATTGGATTTCCACTGCACCTTGGCTCGTTTTATAATTTGGTGCTTTGAATATAACTAAGCATAAATGGAGTATATTCTATTTTTGAAGGCAAGGTCTCATTTTACTCACTCCCTATGGGGACTCCATTGACAAACCAGCTGATCTTGGGTTTGGGTTCTCCATTGACCCGGCAAGTCAGTATGCCGGTCTCGTTCGGGGCGAGGATCAGGTTCCTGGGAGCGCTGACCCAGAAAGGTGCCGCTGTGGATGACAAAACAAACAGACACAGCAAATTTTTGAGAGAATACACACATTAGGAAACCTATAACTACAATGAGATGCCACACATCTGCATAAAAGACACAAAACCTCACAACCACTATGAAAAGTGACAAAACGACGACAAAAAGAAGCCAAAAAGTGGCACAAAAGTACAGCAAAGGCAGTGTGGGGGGAAAATGAACTACATGTAATTGAACTTGTAGTTTAGCTACATTTTACAGTCGCTTGCTGGTAGTTCATGTGCATTTATATTTGTTTACTTAACTGCTTTTTTGCTATTTGTTTATGTGTAGTTAAACCACTGTAACTCAGAAATACAAATTGGGCCATAACAGAATGCTTTTCCACTGTAATTGAACCCCCTTCGACTGTCCCAACCCCCTTTTTCTTTCAATTAGCAACTCGACTAGTTAGGGCATGTCTAGGCAATGGCATTCAATAGACAGCTACAACCACACACTTGACTTGAACTTTGAAATATCATTCATAGTTCAACTGTTCAGGTTAATATTTTTTTAGTGGCGGTGGGATAATGAAAAAAAAACAGATTTGTTTACAAAAATTTCCAGGCTACAACAAAAAGAATCTCAATGACTCTAACGTCAGTTTGTCTTGCTTCTGTGTACGAGATGGTGTTGTGCATGTCTGTGCCGAGGGGCCTTTTGTTGCATAATCTGCCCATGAGCTCAAATTCTGACGTAATGAAAGTGCATCACTAGAGCAACATGAGAAAATAACTATGTACACCTGCATACCTTTGACAGTGACCTTGATGATGTGGTGAGGGCTGCCCAGGTGGTTTGTGGCTGAACAGCGGTAGTCTCCACCATCAGCCTCAGTCACATCAGAAACCTTAAGCGTTTTCTTGAAGTTTAGATAGGATATCCTGCTGCTTGGCAGCTCTCCTCCATCCTTCTGCCAGGAGATCTCTGGAGTGGGCCTGTCAGAGAAGCACATACAACAGTGCTATTTCTGGATTTTGTTCTGTCAAAGACTTTTAAGTGTAAGAATACCTTGACATATTCTTATAAAAACAAAAAGCTACCATGTCAATTATAAATACAGCAGATGCCTACTTACAAGCCATCAGCAATGCATTCCAGCTCCAGAGTCTCTCCTCTCAGAACCATCTTGGTGCTGGTGGTGCCCAAAGGCAACATGAAACCAGGGCGGCGCTCTCCTTCTGGGCTGTCTGAACACATGAGGACACACAACCAAATCAGAACCAGACTGCAACACAACACTTGCCACAGTGAGGGTCTGGGTGAAACCGTTCATATTCTCATTAAGGAAATGGGTAGTAGAAATGTACATAAGTGGATAGAAGGGATAGTGAGAGATGACCCAACACGTGTGTCTTTTTTTTTTTTTTTTTCCTGAAGCCTCGTCTCGTTCTTTTGGAGCAGTATCTCAGAATCAGAGAGGAAGAGGAATCTCCCTACAAGGAGTAGTCTTTGGGTTGTTGCTATGGCAACATGGGGGTCTCATCTTTGTGGAAAGCAAACCCCCGAGCCCCCTCACGCATCCCTCAGAAGTTCGAAATGGACGGATCTAAATCTCTTTAACATTCCTTTGCGGAAAAGGTCAGAAAATAAGGAATGATCCTCCTTCAATTCAAAATGTAGAACAAGAGGATTGCCATGTTATAATATCATGCTGCATATGTGGCCATCTTGGATCATTGAGGGAGTGCTTGATGTAGCAGATCATGTATCTCTGACACCAGGGTAGATGCAGTTAGCTTATATTTGATGTTATGCATGCTTTGAAGGGTGCTCAAAACATCTTTAATATGTTATCTGCACACATGCATAAGAGTCGTTTTTATTCATATTGACCAAATCTCTATCCTTAAGACCCTTAATTTGCAAAAAGAAATGTTTATTAGGCTGGGATGTTAATGTAGTCACAGAGGAGGGGGTTGAGGCCAAGTTATGGGTGAGTGTGTATGTTGGGAATGGTTAGGCCAGGGAGTAACTCACAGGGCTGGGTTCATACTAAGGGAGCTGAATGGGAATAAACCAGCAGCACTCACCACTAAAGAAATCAGTGAGATTGTATAAAGCAGCCACAGTCTCATTCATTGTTTCCACTGTAATATAACAGAACATCATAAGCATGCAAAGCTAGGAAAGAAAACAGGAAATGTGTCACTTTACAATGGATTTCCCCCCAATGTATTAACTTGTTCTTCATCCCATACAAACACTTAAAATCTTTTGCTGCAAAAAATGTTGATACATTACAGGTATAACACATTACTGTGGGCACTGTGCTATTGCTATTACCACTTTTACAGCACAAACATTCATTTGAGGCTTTTTAAAGGACAATACATGGATAAAATAATAGAAATGAAAGCTCCTATTGATTATGTATTGTGTTTTTTTGTTTTTTTTTGTATTTTATTTTTATTTTGTATTGTGATTTTTTACAAGAAAATCCATAAACTTGAAATAAGTGACTGTATTAAGGGGCAATCTTAAATGTTTTTGCAATAATGACCCAAAAATAGGAATAAAAATGTGCTACATAATTAGAAATCTGGAAAAATGATCCTGACACAACAAACAAAAAATGAAGCAATAACATGTTAAAAATAAATTCATATTGCAATTTTAGGGTGAAATGTCAAATGAAGGAAAAGAGACATTAAGCTGGCTTACTGTCCAGCACGGTGACTGAGATGGGCTGTTTCTGCTGGATGGTTTGTGTGTGAGGGAAGCGAGCGTAGCAGATGTAGTCGCTCCTGGTGTCTTCTGGGAGAACGTTGGAAAAGTACAAGTCTCCATTCTGAGCCTGGGACACCCGTTGATCCAGCGGTAGCCTCTGGAAGTCTGAGGGATGACGAGAGAAAGAAAAAATTGTCAATGTAAGAAGCTTGTTTATTTTACAAGATCTTTGGGTTGATTAAGGGATTTCTGGGGGAGCCATTTTTCCATATATTTCCATAATGAGTGAATGCTTAATGCACATTATCAGTGAGCAGTCCTTTGTTTGTCTACTATTGTTCTACTAAATGTGACATTTTTATGTCCTTGTGCAGATATGTACACATGCAAATGACTCACTGTTATCCATCCAGAAGATGACTGGAGGAGGCAGCCCTGCAGGGGGTCGACACTGCAGCACCAGGGAGACCCCCGCCTGCACCACGATGACCTCATTTCTCTCCTTCGACCACAAGGGGGACCCTGCGAGTCACATAAACATCAAACAAAGGCACTGGAGGCTTCCCATAGCTTTACAGATAGTACTGAATATCAAGAATCCATAAATGAACAGTGAGACTGAGCATTTTTGTGAAAGCTGGAAGTTGAATTCCAAAACCAACTTTAAAGAACTGCTAAAAAAAATAGTTTATCATGCTATTGTTGGAGCTCAAGCCTTTAGAGTCTATCTAATTTATCAGAGCCAATGGAAATAAAATAAGTGAATATAATAAGTCTTACTGGACTGTCTGATGACGATGCTGTTGGATACTGCAGTCCCGTGCTCGTTGTGTGCAGTACACTGGTACGTTCCCTCGTAGGCCTCGGCCTTTTCCCCGCTGATGTCAATGACCAGAGTTCCTGAACCGGGCTTCATCAGGACTTTGGAGTCTTTGTCGACATCAAAGTGGGACCCATTTCTTGTCCATGAAAAGCTAGGATCAACCGGAAAGCATAATCACTTGAATTTCTGGGCTAGAAGCCATGATGAAATATAAAGGAGAGGAAATGACACAGCATTAGCCTGTGTGTTCAAATCCTCGAGACGCACTGTGGTCTGATTGTAATCGCTGATTTTACAGCAGGGAGTTTGGTGGGTTCTAACTTGATTCAGGGGCTCGAATCTAAACTGTGTCTAATTCACTCTGCCAGGTGTGTTTCCTCAAGTGGTTTCCATGACAACAGTTGCTATGGTGATTCATATTTCCACACTGCTCCGGGTTAAGTTGCCCTCAAAAAAAAAAACAGATCTATAATCTCGCAGAGGACCATCAAACTGAACGGGAGTCAGTCTGATTTCTGATACTCGAGTAGAATTTTTAGCATATTATTTCACAAGCTGTTGTCCCTCAATTATTGTGTGAAGTGGAAAAGTAACCAGTGAAGTATGCTTGCAGAGAGTGACTAGGGTGGTTAAATAAGCGTCAGTGGGATGGGAGGAGTGTCTCACCTGGGATGAGGCTTCCCCTTGGCCTCACAGTGGATGACAATGTTCTCCCGCGGATCGAAGATGTAATCCTTCGGGGACTGTAGCGTTATAGTGGGGGGTTGGGGCACTGGAGGAACATGCATAGAAACATAGTTCAGACACATACAACGAGGCGTCAACATAGCACACTGCTGGCTTTACAGATTCAAGCATAATGCATGCAAGAGGCATTCAAACACTCACACCATGTGGAGCTGCAAACAGCTTTCTCATCTGATTACAACTTACCGGTCCACGAAGTGACATAAAACCAAGCACCACTCCAAAACAAGCACTTCACACAGTGATGGTGTTGAGATAACTGCATGCACATCTAACATCACTAGAACACGCAAACTTAAGTTCAAATAAGTTGTGCAAAATAAGTGCAAAAACTCAACACTAGAAGTCACAGCAGTGTTTGAGGCAACTTACATCCTTCCAGTACTTTAGCTTTTTGCCCACCAGGATACGCCGTACCACAGTGATAGAATATTGAGGAAAGGTGTTAGTTTTTGCCATGAGGAAAGAACAGGTTCAGGTGAAATAGTTGCACGTTCAAGTACTTTTGAGCATTTTATTGAGCCTGCCTGAAGATCGTTAGAGAGATTTCCCTCTTGTTTTTCTTTACTTGTGTGGCTGCAGTTTCGTCAGGCAGGTGCAATCAAGGCAAGAAAAGTAGTTGAAGACATGAAGTCACACAGGATGTGTGATATATAAAGAGGTAAAGTTCTTCAGAATAGCATTTCATAACCAAAAGGTAGAAACTGCATGCTGGAACATGCAAAGTTGAAAAACAAGAAATCCAGTAAACTGTTGCTCAATCTGCAGCTGTAAAGCCCCTTAGTGGCTCATAGAGGCTGTAATGTTTATTATACCCCACAACGTACAAGTGTTGAATGGAATCTCCATTTGTTTTAAAGTGTTGATACAAGTGGAATAGTTGGTAAAAGTTTTCAGGATTTATGACAGAAAATATAATATTTATGAGGATAATACGTACGATCAAGAGGCACTTCCAGCGCTGACGTCATGTGACTCAAGAGTACCAATAGCACCGCTCCGAAGCCCGGCACCCACTTCCTGTTCCTGTCCATGGTCGGGTGTATCACGACGAAAACAACACGGCCAACAGAGTGACAAAGTCTGGATCCACACTACAGAGACACAAAGGAGAACAGATACATGGGTCACTAACATGTTGTTTTGATTTATTGAATGGATTTATTTAGTCTACACGACCACCAGGCGTATGCTCAAACCTCTCACAATGTGTATTGTATATAAGATCAGTCCATTAAAATGAAAGATGTGGGTACACAGAATATTCATTTGTCTGGAATGGAATGGAAAGTTTACTTTGCTGCATTTTTCTTTTACAGTTAATTGGCATTCTCAAAGCTTAACGTCCAAACTAGAGCGTATAAGTCACTGATCACAAGTGGCTCCTGCCAACGTTAAGACTTTGGTCCAAACAAACTTGATTTGAGCTCTTGTAACTTAAACAACTTAAAGGGATGGTACAGATTAGTAAAGGGAGGGGGGGGATGTATGAGGTACATGTCCATAGTCAGTGTATTACAGATGGCCATCAGCAAACCCCAAGTTTGAAAAACAGACAGGAAGCTCATGCAATATGCTGCTGTGGGTGGGGGCAGCAGTAAACAGTTTAGCCACCTAAGGAAAATATCAGTTTAAGTGTATGCTATATTTCAAATATTTGATTTCATCTGATCTTAAGCCATTTTATACCATGCAGCAATGTATTAATGTGGACAGAAGCAAAACATATTTAGCTACCAAAACTCACCAGACTCCATTGACAAAAACAGTAATTTTACATTGCAGAACACAGGAATTACTGGTCTACTGCTGCCTCGAGCTGCTCATTTGTTTGTGTTGTGTAACCTAACAAAATAACACACAGACTCCTATGTTTGGCCAGTTTTTTTTTGCTCCCAAAAGAAGAAAGCCGCTGCTTACAAGAACGCCCCATGTGCACCACTGAGATGCCCAGTTTTACCACGTGTTTGCCTGTAAACATATGGCATGTGAGCGCGCTCAACCGGAACAATCACAACTCTGCCACATAAAGCTGCACACATATTGGCACATGCATGCACAAACGCACCACATTAATAGAAGCATCCTTGTCACTGTGTCATATGCATTAAGTTACACATGAGTGCAGGCCCACAAGCGTTAGCTTCTGTTGCGCGGCCCATAAGAAAGAGACACAGATTGATACTGCGGCCGTCACATGGAACACACAGAACCATGTTGGCATTAATGGGTTGTTGTAAACTGCACCATGGGGAGCGGGAAAGTGTGTGTGTGTTTGTTTTTCACTTTTATGGGCTTTGTCTTGCTGTCAAATGTGCATTAGCTGACGTTAATTTATGAGCAAATTGCACCAACGGCATCAAGATACTCCTGTGTATACAATGTTTTTGATTAACGTCTCAACACAGAAGCACATTTTTCAAGTTTTGACAAAGACTAGATCAGCATTGGACGAGATGATTTGTGAGAATAGATTGCATGAGCCAGTTGAATCACAGCAGCCAAAGGGTGACGGTAACTCTTGTCAGCAGACCGAGATGGATTTCGAGGTGGAGCAGTGTGCTGTTGTCAGGTAAATGGCTTAGTCCACCCTGACATCTTCATTATTCATGACTAGCACATGCATCCCTGCACATGTATTGTGGACACACATATGTAGATACACCGACAAGAGCGCACACGTGCACAAAAGCACAGGGGGCTGAAGTCTTCAGAGGCTTGAAGGTGAAACTATCAGGCTCTCTGTTGGATTCAGGCCTGTTTCGTCTCCACTCTGCTGGAGAGGAAGCGTGTCTGATGACATAGGGAGAGCACGGCAATAAACACACGCACATAGAAAGTAGTGTGTCAGATTTTATCCAGCTGAGCTAGGCAGAGTGTGTGAGCTCATACATCCCCAGGACGCAGCTAATTACGTCGACACGTCCTATTGGATGTTACTCTCACTAGTTAATGGAGAGGGAAGACAACAGAGAGGGAGAGAAAGGGAGCAACACAACATTATGCACTGAATGCATTAAAGCATGCAGGCCATGCATGCTAAATCTCCTAATCTCATTGTGATGTGCAATATGATATCATGCAAATGTAATAGCCCATCTTCAGATTAATTACTATAATGCCCCACGCTGCTGCAGCACAAACGGCCTCCCCCACAGTGACACATATTAAGCTTTGCTGGCCATTTTCTCCCAGACAGACAGAGAAACCTATTCACCTGGTAGGGCTGCTTATGAGTGGGACTTTTGTCTAAATGGTAATGAATAACAAGAAGGGAAGTGGAGATTGATGAGCAGGATGAAGACACTCAAGGCAGAACAGAAGATGGGGAGGAAAGGGAGAGAAAAATTCTATAGCCTGAGGGAAGACTGCAATAGGAAGGTGTGGAAAAACGCTGTATCAATTGCTTTCCTGGTCTTCTCCTTTCAAAAGTAAGCTTTGACGGTTGACTGTATAGAATTTAATGAAATTGTCTAAATTGTTGATATTCTTATATTTTTTTATTGACATTTCTTTCAATTTTTGCTGTTCACTCTTTGTTGCTGTTACACTGAAAATTTCACCCTTGTGGGAATATCTCATCTTTTAATTATGGATGTAGACTCTGTGACTTCACTCATAGCTTTCTACGGGGCCTAAATTAAGCTCGGTGTGCGTGGCTCTGGACATCTTGGCAGCCCCTGCCTCCTCCTGAATGAGAAACACCTCCTGTGACATCACTCATCTGTCACTCAAAGCCACCACGTCCTTAATAATGCAGAACTTCAAGCTTTAATATAATTTAAACAGGTGAGTTATATAAAAATCAACCTCCTATACCTTTATGAGCCTCATGTGGCCATTTGAGAAACTACAGTTTTTGACACTTCTATGCTGATTTAATGTTGTTGCTTGACTCCAACCAATTCTGGATTACTGAAGCCTATTTGAATATTTGCAATAGATCTTAACAGCCAGGCAACTACCTAGTTAAGAAACTGGGAGTGGGCAAGCTGTATTTTAAAGTGAAGCTTTAGAGATGCTGGCAGGCAGATTAACAGTTACCCCATTTCTAACCTTTGTACCTAATTCAGTAAATGGCTTCTTCTAAAAAACCCTGCAAGCAAGCAAATATGCGTCATTTCCTGTTTTGAGTCTTTACGTCAAGCGAAGCTAACCTGCTTCTTATATAAAGTAATTACTTCAGAAATCCTCTTACATGGAAATATAACTCTTGATTTGGTTCTCTGTTCTTCGTCTGTGTGTGTGTGTGTGTGTGTGTCTGATTTTATGTCTGACCTGGGTCACGTCTCCAGAGAGGCAGGCAGAGAGAGATTAACTGCCCAGGGGTAGGAAAATAAATAAATAAATAAATACAAATCTGGAGACAACGCAGATGACTCCCCAAGCTCGGGCACAAACAGAAAACAGACACATATATAAAATTAGCTGCCACGAGCAAATGTCAACATCTCCATATTTCAACAGCTAGAATGTCACTGAGTGTTAACTGGTATAAATTGCTGAGACATTCATGTTGGAATTTCCTCACAGCCTTTAGATTAAAATGATCATGCACCATAAAAGTGAACTTTTCACCTTTTTGGAGAGGACAAACACATTTTCATACCTGTTTAACTGTATATGATCCTGCAGCGTGCTACATGTTTGTGAAGCCTGTATTTTCTGTACCATGAGGCTGTGCTGTGTGCCGGAAAAGAAATTCTCTGGAGGGGATATTTTCCAAAGACAGGCTCTCATAGAAGCGTCAAATAAAGCAAAGATGATGACAAAGGAGGATGAGTGGGTTAACTCTGGCTGGTGGGCAGGTCATCTCTCATCCTCCTCGTTCCCTCTCTTCTATGACTCAGCGGTCAATGCCCAGAGGTCAAAGAGTCGCCCTCCAGCTCTGCCTGCATATCTTGATCACTCTATCATTGTCTCTTTCCTGTCCTCCTTCCTCTATTTTATGCTGTCTTTGTGGGTTTTTTATCCATCTAAACCCATGAGCTCAGTGTTATCTGGTCATCAAATGGAAATGAGGTCTCAATGGTGCATTTGTTCAAGTAAAAAGGAAGGTGTTTGGATGTTTTAAAAGGACATTTAATGGACGATAATGGCAGACGTCCACTCGTCAGTCCTACATCTCTGCCCTCAAAAGTCCCTTCTCCTCACATTCACCCAAAGGATGTCCGTTTCTTGACACCTTTCAAGCTCAACAGTGAATTTGCAACAGTAGGAGTCTTCATTAATAGATGAGTCAATATTACTCATTCCCATATAGAAAGCCATTAAACTAAACCACACAACAATTAGTGCTTATGAAAATGTAAGTCACTTGTGGCACAGCAGCTAGGCTTTTTGAATTACTTTAATCCACTTTCTGTTCCCATTCCCACCACATATTGACTTCCTGTAACCTGGATCTGTTCCCTCTGAATGTTGAGTGCCTAGCTCGGTCCACCAGCACAAAGTAATAAAAGGCTATTAATAATGAATGGCTGTCAGTTTACAATCTCGATCCCAGAAATGCTGGGACGATGTCTTAAACGTAAATAAAGAGAATGTGTCAGTGTCAGTACATTGTCAGGAGTTTAATTTAATTTGGCAGTGACTTCCTGTAAATACTGGACATGATGTAGTTTGGTTCCTGGAATGCCAACATTGTTAATAAGTGTATCTGACTTAAATTTAAACATTTAATGTTTCAGTTCATGCACACAGCTGCTGTTTAAATTTGAAAGTAAAAGAAAAAATACCATTTAAAGGAACAGTGTGATATTTTGGGTATACTTGGCTTATTTGCTATTTAGGAAAGTTAGGTAAGATTTATGCACTGTGGCAATTTGTTTCCCCCCAGTCTTTATGCTAAGCTAAGCTAAGCTAACCTGCTGCTTGTGGCAGCTTCATATTTATCATACAGATATGTGTGGTATTGATCTTATCTAACTCATAGTGCACATGGTAAGTGCACTTTTCTACTCTTGGCGACCACTCAAAGCACTTTAACACTAAACCCATTCTCACACATTCATACACTGGTGGTCAAGGCTACCCTACATGGTGCCACCTGCCACCATCAGGAATTCATTCATAAACTGATGAACGCATCAGGAGTAATATAGGGTTCAGTTCAACATGTTGGCTGCCGCGGTCAGGGATCGAACCACCGACCTTCCAATCAGTGGGCGACCAATTGCCCGTTTTGGTATACTTGGCTTATTTGCTATGTAAAATTTTCGCACTCTATCTTTGTCTAAGCTAAGCTAACCTACTGCTGCCGGCAGTAGGCAATCAGCTGTTTCAGCGCTTTGTTAATGTCCTGACTTGTTAGTCTAATAACAGGTTAAAAACAGCTTTTTTAACCTTAACTGAGATTTATTCTCTCAATAAAATGACCCAAAACAAAAGAACCACGAGAGCAGCAGTGGTACTAGACATCATCAGTAGAGATTTGAAATGACTTTGAATATTGTTGCATATTCAACAGAACTACAGCCAACAACTCTCCAACAACAAAGGATGATGTGAAGCCTGCTGACACGAACCCAACAGTCTTCCTGCCTCTCAGTTTGCAAACCCTGAAGCAACGTGCTAAGTTGGTCACTCCGCAGCCTTCAGTCACACTGAGAGACACTGAGGCATGACAGCCTGACTAAACAGATGAGGGGGGAGGCGGGGGGAGGCAAAGGAAGGCAGGAGGAGAATTAGAGGGGAGGATGAAAACACAGTCATCTGCAGTCACATCAGATCACAGTGACGGAGATATTTCTAAGACAATAGACTGAATCGGACCGCTTTCAGCCAGACCGGAATGGAGTTGATGCTCTCTCATCTGTAGCTCGGCACACAGACGGATCACTATTTTTATGGAAACACACTGATGCTGCATTGACAGTTGTTGCAAGTAGCAGTTGCAGTCTGTTGGATTTAAATACATCAGTTGTTGTTTTATCGCAGGCTGAAATTTCATTCCTGTGGGGTAGACATCCAGCACACGGATCATACCACAGTAAGCAGTGGGCTGTGGTGGCCTTCATACAGTCTCCAGTAACCAGGTCACTAGAATAGGAGCTGTGAGCCATGAGACTCCCCACAAAGGAGGGAAACTGCAACCTACATGTGAAGCCAGCGTAAACCTCCACTTCACTTTTGTTTGGGAGAGTATGCATCTGATTTCAAGTGATACAAACTAGATTGGATTATTATAAGTGGTTGAATCAAAAAAGGCCAAGTCCACCGAAACTGAGGTAACTGTGGGGGAGAAAAAAAGTAATCTTCCTGTAAACAAGTGGCTATATAGAACTGCTGTGTGTCCAGCCTCTACTGAGGAACATATCTGCTCTTTAGCTGCCAAATGCTCCACTATGTTCACCAGGTAGTCTCAAATGTAGTTGTTTGGTGCTAAATATGTAGCATACAGGTATTGTTGTTTGTTTCCTGATGCCAACAATGATGCTGATGAGAGCTGCAAGAGTGAACTTTAGGAAAGTTGCAGGCCAGAAATAACTTGATAAAGTTCTGAAGGGCTTTGTGGGAGTGTAGAGTCTAGGGCTGAGTAATGGATGAATACCTTTTATCAAAATTGCAATAATATACTGTTGAAAAATCTA
The DNA here is from genome assembly GCA_903364295.1 of Serranus cabrilla. Taxonomy (NCBI): domain Eukaryota; kingdom Metazoa; phylum Chordata; class Actinopteri; order Perciformes; family Serranidae; genus Serranus; species Serranus cabrilla. The sequence continues at coordinate 1,143,052 of CAFUXE010000310.1, read as the reverse complement.
ATTAAAGGCAGAATATGAGTCAAAATACTCTAGATCATAAAAATCTTTCATACAGAACCTTAAAAAAACATCACACCATGATCACTTTAATATATTTCCCTCAGGAAATGAGAGTAATGATGTAAAAAGTATCATTCACTCCAATATTGTAAATTAATTTTCCGCCTTACTAGAGTGTAGTGATGGTTCGGTTAGCTCATCACTACGATGACCCCTTTCACATACATTTAGTCACATGATACACATATTGAATACAGAATATAACTGGATGATTTAATATTCCATAGCCACTGATGCCACATCACTATAGTTAACACAACTGAAAATGCTCTATAAAGTCCAATTAAATGCTTTGAAATAAGCTGCCAGATCTGACATGTCAAGGAATAAATACACAATACAAAATTAAGGCTTTTATAGAACAAAAAGCTGATGGTTGCTTAGTCTGCAGATAATATATAATGACAAACAGACATAGTCGACAGTTATCCTGAAATAAAAATGGAAAAGTTGGGTGACAGCTATGCCAAGTCCAACAGGCATTGGATGGGGGGTTTAAACTAATTTCCAGTGTCTCTAGAGGAGGAAAGATAGACACAAACATCCGTACATGAAGAAACGGGCTGACCCTGAGTCTACAACACCACCCTGCTTTCAGTTCATGGCTCTGTACCTGCTCTGTCTCTCATTCCCTTTATCTCTGTTTCTCTCTCCCTCCTTAACAAACCCCCAAGAAGCGGCCGGTCTGCCATGAACAAAGCCCTTTGTAAGGTGAGAAAATGGCCCTACTTTTATGGGGCAAATCCTTTCCTGGACTTCTTGATCAAAAAGGAAAACAAGGGGTAGCACGGCTTCACTGATCCATCTTGATAGACGGGCCGCTATTCAACCATGTTTCATATCTCTTTACTGAGTTAAGTATTATTTACTAAAGCGCATTTATGCTGCAGACAATAGTTGGATAATGTTACACTTTTCTTACACTGGAGAGTAAACTGAGACTTTGTATGGTGGAATGGGAATAAAGCCTCCCCTCTCAAACTAAAGTGAAGCTATGCAGGGTGTTATACAAGGTGTATTTTCTGTTCAACAAACACTTGACACTGCAGTAGTGAGGTGTGGAGATGATTGTAAAAAAGACAATGATATGAGGTAATGGCATACTTGCATTACTGGTATTTCCAGGGTAATGTTCACACAGAATGAACCAAATATGTCCACAGAGCAGTTTGTACATTTGATCTCTTTTTATCAGGGGGAGCTATATGCTTAACTTGCACAGATACTGAAGCCTGAAAAATAACCAGTAACTGTTGAGCACTTTAGCTATATTTCCTTGTCCGGACTTGAACCAGCAGCTCTGCATTACAGCTTAATTTAAGAGAGCGTCATGATTTAACTGCTGACCTCATCGGAAGCTGTCCGCTACACTGGAAGTTATTGTAAGTGGAGCTTTCACTACACTAACTCCACTACTTTGCAGTGAAAGGACAGAACTGGCAGCCTCTTTGTCTCCAATAGCCCCCAAACCGGATCACACACAGCCTCCTAATCAGAACAAACCATCTCGGGCCCTTTTTGCATGTGTGCACACATATACACACAGGGCCTTCCCCTTTTTTTGGGGTCAGTTTTTCTAGCACCATCCGCAGAATCCCCCAGCGCCTGCTTTTCTCTGAGGCTTTGTGAAGTGCTGATGGTCAGCATGTCACCCCCCCCCTCCACGCTCCATCCGCACCTCTACAACCACCCCATGGGGGCTATTGTCCTTCATGTTGTTTACCACTGGGATAACGCTGAAACGGCATGGGTGTTCTAGGGCACAAGGTGACGCCTCTGGCAATAAAATATGGGGCTGCAGTTCAAGCGGGAATAGTTCTTCACTTTATCAGTGTGTGCAGTGAAAATGAAAAAAGAAAAAGAAAATGCACATACATGGGGGGAAACATTTGGTTTTAACTAATCCTGCTGTGTCCACAACAAGATTCATTACAAACAATGGGCAGTGTCATCTGCGTAAGTGAACACATAACTCTTAATTTAAATATATGTTTAAAACAGAAGGTGTGGTATGGTGTTGGAAGTAAGGTCTGTACATTTGACTATTTTAACAAGTTCTTCAACAAGGTTACGTATAACTAGAAATTAAGATAAAGCTTTTGCCTCTTTTTCAGAAGGGATTTGATACAAAATCACAAAAACATAACTGTATCTTGGAGAGAACACCTATTTATCTATGTAATGTCATTCTGTGTATTTCTATAGTTTAACTGAAATACAGAACTACAAACACTAGAGCCTCAGGTAATGGTGACGACCATTGAGTTGAAGATCAGCGAAGCCCTCCTCCCATGACCAACTTAACCTCATTACAGCAGGTTCCCATGCATCCCCCAGCACTGTTAAACCTCTGGCATGAATACCCTAATAAGTATCTTATTGTGATTTCCTGTTGTGCGTTTTCTATTTCCTATTCAGGGAATGTGAGCAGCCCTGCCTTCCCATGAACTGAATCTTAACAGCTTTGCCCCAGGCACATTCAGGTAACAGAGTGATCCTCTATGAAAGGTGAAAAACTGGGGAAGGACACCTCTGATACAGCATTGTTAACACAAACTGACAGTGTTCACATTGTAGGAAAAAAACATGTACTTCATATTGTAATGTTGAAAGTGTTTTTGATTCTGCCAAAGGATTATGTATGCCTTTTAAACAAATATGGGCAATGGGCATTTAATATAAGTTTAAATGAGTGTAAATTGTTTTTGTTAAACCAAGAGTACGTCATTAAATGGAAATGGCATTGAAAAATGGTAATTTGGTCAAAAACAAAGCACTTACTGGACTCATCCATGTGTAACTCCTCTAAAGCCATTACTGATAGCTGCCATTAAAATTCGCTTCATCTGGCATCCAATTATAGCGCTGTGATATTTGGACAATTGCACACATTTTGCCAGGCGTATGGACCGGTTTGTTGGCTGCCGTGGGCTTGGTTGGGTGTTGGGTGTGTGCCCATGTGCGAATGAGTGTGTATGCATGCATGTGTGTGTGGGTGACTGTTTGTGAGTGCATGTCTCGCCTGTCTGAGGTCATCTCATCAAAAGCCGTGGGCTCAGCCAGAGCAGAGGGCCATGCTGGCTATACGTGTTTGTGTGTGTGTGTGTCTCTGTACAATTTTGTGTGTATCTACATGAAATTAAAATGATAAACTGAATCTGGTGTCCCACCACCATCTGAAACATTCTTTCTAGTGGAAACTGAGATATGGGTGTTATAGTTAATTTGATCATCAGTTCAATTTTTATAAATATCAATTCCACTTCATCAACCTACAATAGAAAACAGTGATTTACTGACATGACTAATAATCAGCTTATGTCAACACACGGTTCCTTAAAAAGCACTGCGTCACAAATCTTTACTCTGCCCTACATATTGTGTAAAGAAGTCTATGAGAAAATTACCCTAGTTCTCACTTGATGTGTTACGCCATTAAGCATGTTCCAAATGAGCTCATGTTCTAAATTGCTTGTTTCAAGTCTTCTTCAATACAGCATGATGCTCATTTTGTAAATTAAGGTCCCATTTAGGATAAAATAGACCACAAAGCATGGTATGCTTTAGGGTGTAGCTATCTTGTGATTGAAAACTTTTGCGTTTGTAGTGCCTTGTCACTTGCTACTCCAAAACGCCACACTCTCATCCAAATACAGTCACTTCTTCAAAAAAAACAAGATGGCCACAGCCAAAATGCCAATCTCAAGGCTTCAAAACATGTCCACTTCGTTACCTCCTTTTACTATAATCTTATAGTATATTGCTCATACCACTGTCAGAGGTCAGGCATAAACTAATCTGAAAAATCCCTGCTTAAAAGGGTCAAGCATGTGTCAGGTTTAAATGTTTAAACATGAGTAAACTGAAGAGAAACCAGTGGCTGCAGTAACACAAATGTCTTAAAATACAGTACAGCATGTTTATTATAATGTTCAGCAGCTATGTAAATTACACAAACTTGTAGCCAGGCTACAATATGCAAAATAGAAAGGATAAAAGCCCCTAAAATCAATAGTCTTTCTAATACAGTGTGTCAGTGTGAATGTGACCACATAAATCCAGCTGGGTTTGTAAACCAGCCAAGTCTCATTGGTATTCCTGTGTGCTATCGCTAGGTAAAAGGTATTGATGAGCCCATGGACGCACGTGGCCTTGGTACGTGACTCCGGTTTTTACTTTGACATGAGTTACTGTCTGTGCATGCGGATGATGTTTGTGTGTCCTTCAGGGCAAGACTGATATACCTTTTATGGCAGAGGTTACTACACATCTTCTATTTTACTAGGCCTGGTCAAGCTGTTTAGACCTTGTT
>CAFUXE010000310.1:1111907-1138346 GCA_903364295.1 Serranus cabrilla | reverse complement strand
TCTTAGGCCTTGTTGCAGGGCTGAAAATGTAAAGTTTTCCCTCAAGAAGTGTCAAAAATTTGAAATGTTTTGTTGTCTGGGGTGAATGCGAGTACACAGCAAATTATATGGTAATATCAGGCTGAGATGTTGATAGGGGAGAAGTGCATGATGGGATGGGAACGGGGCAGGAGGTGAGAGGGGGGAAGGGACTGATTGACGTGTTATGGCAGCGCAACAAGCTGGCATGCCCCTTTTTTTCTCCTCCACCCATCTGTTCATCAGGATTACTCATAGAGAGAGGGGTGTTGGTGGTGGAGGAGGAGAAGGGGAGGCTGTAGGAGGGCAAAGACTGAGTGAGGAGAGCAGATCCATCATCACAGCCTACAATAACTGAATTCAAACCACTTCTCCGTGCCATCTTTTCAGAGAAATAAACTGCTGTGATAATGACTCACTGTTCAAATTATGGATCAATGCAATATAGCAGAGTGCTCTCGTGGGGCTGTTCAGGTAGCACTGATAGTAATGGGAGGTGGAGACATTGTAATGGTGTGTTATGTAATACTGAGCTGCTCTACTTACTAAGACACAGCTCCCGACTGACAAATATGTTTTATGGGTTTTCCATAAGGCAGATGCTGTGTGCTACTGCCCTGTTATGTTCTTGTTTAACAAAAGGTTTGCATTCAGCGTGACTCATCAAACCTCATTATGTGCATCTAACAAATTTCCTTTCTTTACAGAGACAGTATATGTGTGGAAAGCCGGAAAACGACCATATTTTTCAAGAAATGGATACAAAATCCTGAAAATAATGCTGTTTTGATTTCACGTGTCATGCTTGAGTGTGTTAAATAGCATCTGTGCACTCTTTCTGTTTGTGTGTGATGAGTGTGTCATGAGTCAGCAGGTGAGCAGCAGGTGATGCCAGGACATGTGGCTCCTATTTTTCCATTCACATTTAAAGTCCTAATCCAAATGCATGCTGGGTATTAATATTGTCTTCTCACCTTTCTTAGTGTGGACACAATTGTATTCCTCATCATATAATCACATAGCAAAAAAAACAAGCCTAGAACCATAGACTGTATAAATGAAGTAAACATCGCCATATCAACCTCACTCTTTGGTTCTTTTTGGAATTTTTGGACTTTTTTGGAGCCAGAAGTGACCATATTTAGATGGGAGGTTGGTGCTGTTTAGGGAACTGCCTTTGTGTATTTTACTCTAAATAGGTCCATAATTTACAAAATTAACTTCATGCCAGATTGAAAGGCTTGAAAATAAAGATTGTGACCAGAAACTCACAAGAAAAATGTATACTGACGTGAGAAATAGGGCCATATTCTAACAGATTCATACATTCATCTAACAGATCATTTTGCAACCAGTGGAGTCGCCCCCTGCAGGCCATTAAAAACAATGCAGGCTTAAGGCACTTGAGCAGTGGCTTCACTTTTCAGGCCGCCTGTCTAAAACCTAAATAACACACTTAAATCACAGCCACATAAAGGTATCAGGATACTCTGCTTTACTGTTTTAGTGTCTGCAGTCTTGGCTGCACCCTCTTGGAACTTGCAAAGGGTAACTTAGTCACTGCCAGTTGTAACACACGCCTTAACACACAGCACTTTTCACCAATGCTAACTGACCTTTTGTATTTGAAATCCAGCCATGGTATAAAAAAACTAAGAGAATGCCTTTCAGTGCATTTCCAACCCAACCATGTTTTTAGTGCTGTCAGTGACAATCACACAATATACTTTGCATCTATTTAGTGTATATGAGTCCAGTGCAGTAATCACTTCAGGGTGATACTGAGCATAGCGGAACAGCCCGTATCCCTGCACATGCACACGGCCAGACATGACATCAGCAAAAATTGCAGGAGGATGTTTGGGTGTTCAAGGGAGACGCTGATTCACACATATCCAGTAACATCGGTGTGTACACAGCTTGTAGGAGCAGAGAATAACAACATCACAAGGCACCAAAGAGCCAAATTATAGATACGATAATAAAGCAAGGAAATTGTATTCATTTGCAATATATCACTTACCTGTGAGGATTGAATCTCAGCCGGTGTCTGTCTTCAGGAGGTGGTTCAAACCTGCAACAATGAGAGGGAGGACATTATGAGGATGCCAAAATTAGATGCAACTCACGCCACCAGACTGTATAATCTTATAGATATACAGTCATAAAAATCATGCTATGGGTACTATTTTAGCTCTGGTGAAACTGCACAGCACTGTTGTTGTCATGACAACTCATTTGGCAAAGAAATACTAGTCCTGCACAGCTTACATTCATGCAAACTTGGATCAACGTCCCCACATGACAGTGAGCCTCAATACATGCACAAAGTCTGCAATGACAAAAAGCGCAGGCATCACTAAATGACTGTTGGTATAAAGGTACAATATAAATAATATATTATATATATATATAAAGAGAGAGAACAAAAGTTCTTGGTTGACAAAAAATAGCATAAAAGACATGACAAATGAGCTCTTTTAATGAATGCAGCAATATAATTGAGTGAAAGGGACATATTTTGTTCTCAAAGCTAACACATGAAACCATTCATCAATATAGGCCAGTGTCACACACACACACACACACACACACACACACACACACACCAAGCGCAGCATGAATACATGGCCACATCCTGCTAGCACTCCAGGGAATACCCAGTAAATGACTGTGTCTTGCTGAACACGAGGACCTTCAATCAATAACCAAAATGTCTCCAGTCATTTTTATTACTTTTACCTCCAGCAGGGGACACGCACAAATGACACAGCGTCCCCCCAGCCTCCCACAAACGGGCTTCCCTCCGTGACCGTGAATGCATTATCATAATCTCCAGAGAGACTCTCCATTCATCTCACATTAGCAAAACAAATGTGACGGACAAAGAACGGCGGTACATTTAGACGTGAAGCCATTAAAAGTGTAGTTAGCTGAGAGGAGAAAGACCGGTGGATTATGCGAGTAGCCATTAATAAGCCGAGGTCGAGCTGTTTGAACTTGCGGGGTGTAATGTAAAAGATGAGGAAGGGGTCTTTGAACTCCCCGCGACGACATGGCTGAGAAGCTGCTGTCACAGAGAGAGATTGGAGGAACGCCAGCGACCCAACCCAACCCCAAGCCATGACCCGTTACCATGGAAACAGGATGTGGAACGAGAGAGGCACACAGGAAAAGGAGGGGACATTATTTGTTAATGTGTTAAAACAGCAATCTAACAAAATCTACCTCAAGTGAAAATGTACCAAGTGGAATTTAATTTGGTAACCAGAACTGATCGGTAACAAATTGAACTGAGCCGAACCGAGACCAGAGAGGGCAGAGACAGATGAGGGGGGGGAGATGTTAATGAACGGAGACAGGGATGCACCGAGACATCAGAAAACCCCGGCAGGAGAGGCAGAGCGAGGATGATGGGTGAGAGAGAGAGAGAGAGAGAGAGAGAGAGAACACATGAAAAAATGAAGGGTGAGTGGGAATCAGAAACATGCATTATTAACGGGCAAAATCTAAAAGCGCTTCATCATCACAGCGCAAGAGAAGAGGGGGTGGAGAGAGATACACAGACAGAGGAGGATGCAGGAGAGAAAAGCTAGCAGGCCTGACCCCAAGATCCAGCACACTGTCATGGAGGCAAAAACAGAGACAGACTCTGGATACCATCGCTGAGCTCGAAATCACATACAGACCCAATATGTGTACTATCGTTCAACTGCTGATAAACAGAATGAACCTTTTGTTTATACAGCTATAATCACTAAGTCAATGCCTAATAGCCCCGATGCCAACCAGCTCTACCACCATCTGCAAAACCTGAAAGCATGATGAACTCATTTAAAAATATGTACGCCAAGCAAAGTGAAATCTTATACATACTTTTACTTGCGTGGCAGAGCTGCCTGTCAGGTGTTTAAATTATGTAATATTTCACCGGAAATAGTATATAATTTACGTACTACTGGTTTCATACCAAGGTACCCACACGCCAAAAATATCCCATATCTTTTGAGCTCACTAATAAGCATGTCAGCATGGAATTTTGGACACAACCTACTGACAACAAAGAAACCACTTCATTTAAACTCTATGGAAATATACAGTACTTATTTGCTTTCTCGCAGAAACTTAGATGATAAGCTACAGGAAGGAAATGGTTGGTTTAGCTTTGAGTGAAGACTGGATGCAGCAGGGAAACTGCTGGGATAGCTCTGTTTGTTAAATATTTGACACCCACAGCTTGGCATACCCAATGAAATAAAGCTTAAAACTGTCAGATCTGTCGGGCCAAATGTACGCACAGCCCCCAGACTTGAGACCTCTTGCATCTGTTGCTCTGCGTTAGAGTTAAATTCCTGTGATTGGGTCCAATAGTGTTCACAGTGCAATTGAACCACACTAGAGTTGTTGCAAGCGGTCTCTGTCTGATTGTTTCGGTCTGCACTCCAGCCGTACATAAAGTACAATTGGACTGTTCAAAAGCGACCAGTTGAACCATAACAAGGGTTTAATTGCACCAGAGTTTGATTGAAACGGACGAGACTGGATTGTGAAAGCACCTTTGAGTGTTTTCAAGTTTTGGTGTCCCTGAATCTCAACATAACTATAGAATGTGTATAAAAAACAAGCTATGGGGAACTATATACAGTACACAGCTAGAAAAACAGCAGTTTGTTGTCAGGGGGCAGGTGGGTTTTTTATGATAACTGCTGGCAATCAAACTATCCCCTTGAGAGAATCCATTGTAAAGTGCGAAAGTACTACACTTGTTAATTAATTTTGATGTATTAGAAGACAAATACTGTGTGAAACGTATTGATTCTAGCACACGGACTGTGACTGTAAGCAACTGTATCAGCACTATTTGCCAACCAGGACAGGAGAGTTGTATTTTAAAGCATTCTACACTGTGTAGAGTAGATGTTCTCAATCTGTTTGATGAGCCTTCAGAAGCATCCATGAAGCAAAAATAGATCTGATTCCTTCAGATTCATCCTCAGTGAGGAATTAAAATATCTCTATGACAACAGTGCGAATGGGAAATGTAAGCTCTGTGAATATTTAAACATTCCCCTCAGATGAAGGCCAGTTTTTCTCTGAATGTCCAACTACAGTGATATCACTATGTCTGATTGCTAAAGCCGTATGTCCCAAAGCCCGACGCAATACGCTCTGATTTACTATCTGACTCCTGTTTCAATTAGCTGCCCGAGTTTATGGATCCACTGGGAACCAGCACGCCGCACTGCATGTTTCTGAATGTTTCAGTGTGTGTTGGGCACATTGGGAGGGGGGGTCACAGACTGTGATAAAATAACTGACCCCAGGCATGAATAGAAATGTGGGTGCATGTGTGTGTGTGTATGTGTGCCATAATCCCCTCGAATAAGGGGCCTCAGCAATCAGTGACAGCAGCAGCTGCCCAAAAAACACACTTAACACACGCCCTGACTGCTTGTTCTTCACGCCCACTTCTACCTTCATCTGATCCCACACAGACACAAAATTAAAATGGCCTCTATGTCACCTCTCCATTAGGGGGTTAATACACATCCTTATAAATCCATGCACAGGAGCAGATACCACTTTAAATGGGGAAAAATGTACTTCGAAGTTGCTTGATATCCCTTTAAGGGAGAAAAATATGCTTGGAATTCACCATAAAATATTAAAGCCTTGCTGTTACTGGAAGTAGCAGTGGTTTCATAGCATTCATTTTTGCGGAAATTGCTCTTACAAGCACGTTTTCCTTTTGTCATCATGAGCCATGAAACTCTTCAAAATAAAAGCTGCTTTTAGAATTAATCTGTCGTTATTTATCTGCCCATTCTCTCCCACCAATGACAGAGGAAAACCGTATCTGTAATAATCTGTATTCCTTAAAGCCCAGTGCCCGGGCTGCCATGAATAAAGTCAGACTTTCTCACTCTCAAGAACACTTTCCAGACAGCAGTTGCCCCGGAGCTGCCCAGTGCAAACAGCAGAAAGCACAAAGCAACACATTTGCTTCTTTAAACAAATATAAGGCTATCGGCCACACAGCAACAAATGGACGAGGCTGAAGGCATTTGCAAATGTCAGTTTTAAGATGGGGAAAAAAGTTACATTCCCAAGCAACGCAATGTAAAGTACATTGCCATTGTGAGACATGTAGCCGCAGCGACTTGCTAGTCAGCTATGGAAGCGGTGGCACCAGGCAGCGACGTCTGTTAGTCTGGAGCCTGAAGGTTGTCTGTTCATCAAGTATCAGACATACCATCTGTGTGCCACAAAATTTGGTGTAGGCCTTGGGGTTATTTATTACTCTCCCTGTGTGTGTCTGTGTGTTCTGTGTCCATGTACATCTGTCTACATGTACCTGTAGTCACTGGAAATGACAAATGACCTAATTAATATGGTCGCCAGGTTGGATTTAGTGGGCCGTGTCATTGTTTTGTAAAGATACAATGGTCCACACTTCCATCTGTGGATATAAAAAGGAATATAAAATGGATACTTGGATGTTAAGATCATGATTTGATTTTTTTTACAGCACTGACTAATGCCATTACTAGACTATTGAGTCTTTATTTGTAAAGGTCAACACATCATTGATTTTATGCCCTATAAAAAAATGTCATCTACATTTTCAATTCTTCCCTAAAAAGATGTTGCATGGTATCAAGTGTGGCAAAACCACAATAAAAAATTCTCTAGAATGTACCACATTCAGGGCATGTGGTTGAATTAAAAATGCATTTAAATGTAATAACAACAAACTGTTTAACAACAAAAGAAGATGGCAGAGAGACACTTTACAACAACAGCTTTGGAGGTTCACCTGAATGCACCATAAAGTCCCTTTCCACGCCTAACGGTGGCTGACAATGAAAGATGCGCTACAACAGCCCAAAACATTTCCATTAATAGAGAGGTGCCTTGTCTGCCACTGTAATTTAGTAATTAATTTCAAGTAAGTAATTTCCCTCGGTATTAATAAAGTATTTCTGTATTAATAAGTATTGTATAAGTCTACAAAACAATGTAGATGTGCAGGATGCTTGGGCTCCACAAGTTCATACAGCCTCTAAATCTTCAGTAGCGTACACACTGTAGTTTTTCTGTCAACAAAGCACTTGTTATAAAACTCATGGAAGGCAAATGCTTAACACAACTGACTTCAGTTCAGTTTTCCAGTTCTGTTCATGTTTTTCTGTCATCTCTGGCTCTGTCAGTGGATATGAGGTCTGGAAAAATGCAGCTGCAGGCTACCAGTAAGCTAGGCTATGTGAAAGTGTTGTTTTCTCAAGAATGTTTAGCTTCCCTCCGTGTTGGTAGCGAAACATGTCACTTGGTGGACTATGGATAGTGAAAAGGCAGGGGCTAGCAGCACAGAGAAAGCTAAACACAATTCGTCTTCACACACAGCCCACACTGCAGTGACACAAAGCTGGTTTGAAGATCAACAAAGTATGCCTTTAAAATTGTAATGGTATGACGTGGTCACTCCACATTGGCAGGTCAGGCGTTTATTATACTTAACTGTTTATGTGAACTCGGGCTGCTGGGGGCTGGACAGGTCTGCAATGATAATGAATAATATAATGTGCCCCAAGGGTAGTAGGTATATAGTAAATAAAAGAGGACCCAGACGGGACCCATTGGGGACCACACAAAAGAAGGAGCACAGTTTACAGCGAGGATGCTCGGCATGAAGGGATGGAAAAAACGGATGATTTTTCTTGAGGTAAGGCGAGATTGAAAAATGCCACAACCCAGTGTCAGGATTTTTTTTTCCAGCTGCGTTTGAAGTCTGCACTGAGGAGTTCAAACCCACACATTCCCTAGTAATGTTTGTATATGTGTGTGTACTGGACACAGACTGAGAGTGGGGGTTGGTTACCATGGCTATTGGAAGGTTTTTTAATTTTAACAGTCTGTGTGCATCCTTCAGATGACAGACAACACACACAGACCAGTCCCACACAAAAAGGGCAGTCAGAGGGAGCTGGGTTTAATCAGAGAGATTTACTGCCGCCTGAAAGTTTTTTTTTCTTTCCTCTGGAGGTTAAAAGGACAATTCTCCCATCCCCACTGTTCCCACTCGACACCGCACAATGGAGTCATCAAGAGTGTCACACATGCACACAGAGATGGCAAGAGCAAGAAAGATAGATCAAGATTAAGGAACGGTAGGAAGTAGCATTCCACTGTTGCTGATCCTCTGCTAAGCTTTCTGAAAACTGAAGGGGAGCGTATTGTAAAAAGTGTCCAGGTACTAGAGCTCTCTCTGGGGATCGGATCCAATCATCAGAGTCGTTTTACAGCCCCAACAGAAGGAGTGTATGAAAGCGAGGGGGAGAGGAAACATGAGAATGACAGAGAGGAACAGGAGAGCGGGAGGTCCGGAGCAACAGTATGAAGAAACGGGCCATAGAAAAAGATTTGTAAGCTGTCTGAAAAAGACCAGTTGGGCCACCATCAATGCAGATGAAATATCTCTCCATGTGAAGCTCCATTAAATCAGTCACAGCGAGGGAGAGGCCAGACATAGAGTTTGATTTCTATGTTAATGCATGGTTTCTATAGGCTTTACTTCTGTATTATAAAAACACATTTTTATCCAGATAGTTCTCACAGTAGGTGAGAAAATAATTTCACATGTCACAGTAGGAAAAAGCACAGGTCAAAACAAGAAAAGAAATGATTGCTGAAGTCTATTTAGCTTCCTGATATTCACGATTTAATTTAACCATATCAGGATATTGACAATATACCTAACAAATGATTATGAAACATAATAACCATACAACTGATTTGGGCAGATATTTCTCACTATAAGGTTCAGATAGACATTTTAAAAGTATGTTAATGTGAACAGTACACCTAATGCTAATTCAGTCATCATAATGAAACACAAACAGCAGCACTTGGCCTTGAGGCCATTGTGCAGCATGGACAATATTGTAAACAATCAGGTCGGGGTCTCTTTGTTAGAAAGAAGACAGGGAAAGAAAGCAACAAGACTAATTATTGTACTAATTTATCAGTTGGTTGGGAGTATTTTCTTCATTAATCATGGCAACATCAATATTGCTTAGGAAACCAGATCTATTGAGACCTGAGAGGCTGTAACTTGCATCACCATGGAGAGAGTCAGGCAGAATAACACTAGCCATGCAGAGTTCGGCCATCAGTGACAGGACATGTCAGAAACACGTTGGAAAAATGCCTGTGCAGCCAGCACCCTAGAAACCATCTTATCTGAAGGAGCAACACAAAAGGAAAGGCAAGGGAAAGACAAAGATGGAGACAGATGTAGAGTGGAAATGAGTGGAGGGCAAAGTGAAATGGAAATGTGTAAATGAATGGGAGGAACAAAGGGGCTGTTGACAAGGCAGGGCAAACAGTGGAGGGTAGACCTATAGGATGCCTGGGAGACATCTAATATTGACTGCATATCTTCCACCTAACGCAGAGAAAGGCAGAAGAAGAAGAACAGAGGATTGAGGCCTCCTAATATTAGAAACAGCATTGGAGAGGGATTTCTCTATGTGATCTCATTAATTTAGGACTCCTTACAGAAACCTTGTTCTCAGGCTTAAAGCTGGGATGAAGAATCGACAGGCGAACACAAAGGCTGCTCAGACACATCACATCCGCTTACTGCGACAGTGAAGCGTAGATATTACACTTGCCACATTCTGTTTGGCAGTCAAGCTGTAACCAAGTGAGATTACTGTAAATGGGATATCACTTTTTTTCTCTTTTTTTTTTAATGGTTTAACAAAGCCACCGCGTGGAGAGTGATGCCAGATTGTAGCTTTATCATTCTGGGAAAAGACCACGCACGCTTCTCACTCTTCTGCTAGTCTCACACCACACAAACAAAGCCCCTCACAGCTGTGTAATTGGTATATCCTGCAGCGATGGCGCTACACGAGACTCTTTGAAGGAAGATGAAAACTGCAGATGAGCGACGGCAGGCGACAAATTTACTATTTTTGGAAAATATCAAGGCACTATGGACACTGATGTTTTATCTTGCTTTTTATTTTAAAGTATGACTCCCTCTGGGTCTGTGTGTGTATGTTAATGTGAGCTTGGATCAGGCTATATAAAACATATTTCATGTCAGTCCTGACTTTGATAGAGCTTAGAGGGATGCTCTTACCATCAGTTTGACTGCACCTTTTACATAGATTACCCATGGTGAACCCCACCTATAGTATAGTTTTCTTTCAAACATGGTTAATGTTGTGAAACAGGAATTATTGGTGAAGTTTAGGCAACAAAACTACTTTTATACTACTAATATTATGAAAAAAGAACGAGGCCGACTGGATGCAGCTGCGTAGGTGATATAGAACACAGTGTCATCTACGTATGCAGGTTACTGACAACAAGGAGTATTCAACCCTTGCCTTTATAACCACAATGTTTGTATTTGACCAGTCCACTATAGTCAGCCTCTTAAGCTCCTGGCTCTTAACAGCAATTCATAAGTGTTGTTGGATATTATCAGAATTATTACACGTACACCCTCATCCTCCACAATGTTAACTGGTCTCCTGCAAGCTAGATGTTTTGGGACTATAGGACTAGGTTCATTAGCCGTGTGCTTGGCTAGCAAATGGTATTTTAGACTAGATTTAGTTTTGCGGTAACTACATTCACATCGATAGTAACTGCAAACAACATTGGTCTTGTCGACAGACCCATTTGGCAGGGCATGTTGTTAACTAGCGGTTTAAAATGCATTTTCTTTACCCACTCCTTGCAAGTTGTCATCAAACTTTGGGAAAAGGGTTGTCATAACACAGCTTGCGTTAATGTCTCAAAATACTCACAGGCATAAAAACAAATTTGCTTTCAGAGTTAGTAGTTGCAATGATTGGGCCCCATAGCATAACAGCGAAATGCTAATATGTAGGGTGTGCATGGCTGGAGCGAGATATGATAATCTGCCTGTGTGCATCGCTAACACAAAGTGACTAATTACACCCCACTCAGCAGTTCCACTAGATTGAATGTGAAAGCTCTAAAACACACACTTCACTAGACTTGACATTAACAGTCCACTTCTGCAAAAGGACTTGGAGCTACGAGCACACAAACAGCAGCGCTACGCACAAGCTCTCGTGCCCGCTGAATGGACGTGCTTGTGTGCTTGGCTTTTTCGCATTTATAAGTGCTTTATTTGTTTATGGCCCTTCAGGTCACATAAACACTCAACAGCCCATATTTTGACTGTGTAGCTCTCAACTTGTTTTTTGAGAGCCACGGACTCCATATTAAGCGGGATAACAAAAGAAGCTTTAAAAAGCTAGTGAAGCCACATGCAAATATTCCTGAGGCCTTCCTCTGGCTTCACCTGAGCAGAAAAAATTAAAACACTTTGTCAGACTGATTTGGATGCTGTCACGGTTCAGTAACGCAGTGAAGTCGTGGCTTCTGTGCTGCTGTGTGGGCCAGACATTTCTATATATTGCAATTCATACACATGGATTCACACATACATACATATGAACCCACACACAAGTCTAGTTCATTTGCTTCTAACCTTTGCCCTGATTTTCTTTAAACAAATTCACCATGGCACAACATTGACCTGCAGTCAAATCCAGTGAACAAAACAGACCACAGGCTCAGCCACGCCAATGGAAAGCTCAGTCATTTGCTATTAAAACCCTTTGGATAAAAATGTCTGACAATGACAGACCATCGGGAAAAGACTCTCTGTCCCAATAACCTCATTATTTGACACTAATCTTGGAACTGAGAGGGACTGCTTAAATCCAGCCTTTGACGCCCTTACACAGCTTTTGAAGCAAAAGAAATCAATATTTCAAGAGATGGTTTCTGTCACACCTGCCAATCTCTGACCACTCCTCAGATGACTATAATGAACACCTTTTCCCTTCATCTCTAGAGAGTAGACTCAAGGGCACCATATCTGAGATCAGTTAAATCAAAATGTCTAGTTAAAATCAGGCTGAAAACTAGTTAATCCAAAACATGTTTGGTTTAAGGAACATTTAAATGAACTAAACCTCTAAAGTCTCTACTTTAGAGCAGCTTTCAACACAGACGCCATGTTGCAGACACCAACTGTTTGTACTATTTAACTGCTCCCTCTAATTAAGCATGCTGTTTAGTTAAAATGCAGCAAGAGGCATTGGTTTATATCATATAACACTTTTTTCCTGTTATTTATGCCAGCAGGGTAAATATATCTTAGGCGGCGTCAGATCTGTCCTTCCTGGAGACTTTAAAATATCCATGTTAACATGTATTTAAAGTTTAAAGTTCTTCCAGAAATCTGCAAATGTCAGAGTTTTTTGATACGAAACCATGGTATGGATTTTCCATGGTGTTTCCCAAGGTCTTGGGTGACAAAATGTGGTATTTTGGAGGGATTTTTGTAGATTTTTAATCCATTATTGAGTGGTCAAAAATGTGCAAATTTTGCACCAGATCCGTCAAACATCATTGGGCAAGGAAATGGCCATCATACTTCCATTATAATTACACTCCAAACTTTCAACATTTGAATAGATGCCAGCAGATTACACATTTATGACTAGAAAGATCCCATGCCACACCAAGACAAAGCTGGCTCCGGTGGGTCTCTGAGGGCAAAAGAAAGTACAAACCAAAAACACTGAAGCTTCACATTAACATGTTTAGCTTTAGACTATGTGGACCTACCAAAGTAGCAGACCCTGGCACCTTACTATCACTCAAATCTTTCGTTGCACACACACGCTATTCACTGCTGCCCACAGGCCTGTACAGCCTTGTTGGCCAATGGTGCTGAGCTCGTGGCGGGCCAGACAGCACGGACCCAGCTGTAAAAGAGAGGCTATCTCTATACAAAGGCCCCAGTCAGCACTTTGGTACTCTAAAAACAGATGCTGTCTGAGCTGATGAGTGTATACCTCGCAGCAAAGCGGCACAGGGTTTACATTGGAACGACTCGCAACTCCATCTGTGCAAATGCATCCTATATCATGTTTACTAGTCTTGTTTGAGGAGTATTTTCATTATGACATCAATATAACTGTTATTTTAACGCTCAATTAAGTAAATCTTTATTGTCTCATTTGGTAAATTTACCTGGAGGTGAATTGGAGTCAGATTCAGCAAAAAAGGAGATGGTGTGCATTAAAACATGACAGAACAAGACACTTTTCTGGCTGTGGTACAATCTAAGCCCCCCTTATTTTGCCTAGAGGAGCCTCCGTTTTAACTAAATGCCTATCTGATTGTTGGGATTTTGGCTAACCAAGATAAAGTGAGTTAACCCACTCTATCCCGTGTTAATGAGCTTGTGCAAGATCACACAGCTTCTGCAAACAGCTGCTTTCAGCCACACCGATGCCCTCCGGGTCCCTGTGCCTAATCCTGAGATCAATACTCTCATTGTCAATACAACCCCACGTGCTGACACTTATGGATTTGTGATACCTGATACACACCATCAATCAATGTGTGTTTATGTCAATGCTCCTGTGTGGTTCTAGGGTGAGAAAAGCCAACGTTGGAGTAAATACCAAATCCCGAAAAGGTGAAAGTGACAACAGAAGATGGAACAACTACAAAGGAATTCTAAACCTGGTTTTGAGATGGTATCCCTCTCCCATTTCTCTGGCAGAACAAGGGCAGTACAACCCAAATCATCCCAAATTCGACCCTGCTACATGGAGGATTGTGAGCGCAAGTGACAAGAGCGGCAAATCGCTCAATAATTCATCACTCGGTATAGTATATTGTGGCCTGGCTTTGATACACCAAAGCAGTGGCAGTGCTTCTAAGCAAGAAGATAAGAGACATATTTTTGCATATGTGAGAGGATATCAATTATTCACCTACAGTAAGTCTTCCTGGGCAGCTTGCAGCACACTTACAAGATAATATAAGTCAGTACAGCAGCTTAAATATCAGTTCAGAGCAGTTTATGGTTGTGGTGGTTTTATTTTTCAGCCATTTTCAGGTTTTCTCAGTTGTTAAAGTCATCCTTAATGATTTCTCAAACATTGAATTATCTACAGCAGGGGGCTTTGGAGTTACAGTTGCTCCCTAAATTCTTTTAATTTGAAGTCAATTACTTTGACAGACATATAATTACCAACTGTTTTGATAATTGCTTAATCTTTAAAGTAATTTTTCATGCAAAAATGGGGGGAAAATCTGTTTCTCAGCCTCTCTAAAATGAACATTTCTTGCTTTTCTTTTATATTAAATTAAACTGAATATCTTTTGGTTTTCGACTGACAAAATAAGACATTTAAAGCATTTTATGGCCATTTTCTGACATCTTATAGACCAAACGATGAGTCGATAAATCAGGAAAATAATCTGCAGATTAACTGATAGTGAAATCTAATATCACACACTACACCAAATACAGAAAAATGCAATATTAAAGAGAAACACTGGTCTATTATCGACTGAAAAACACACTATTTTCACAATTTTTTTTCTCCTATAAAACATCTGAAAAAGACAAAAGCAGGCACATTTTGTTTGACTCAACATTGAAAAAACTAAAATATTAACTGTTAAGAAAACCAGGAAATATTCATATTTTTGAAAATCGGGAAAACCAGTAGAAGTTCATAAATTGGCATGAATTCAATGTCAGACTCTGGCCTGCTGCTAGACGTTTTTTTATGAAACAATTTCATGCATAAAGACAGCAAAGGCACAATAAAGGGAACAATGACTTGCTCATTTTATGAACGTTTTTGAGATCAGGCTGGTCACTGCTACAACATTTATGAGGTGAATTGGGGTCTACATTGTTATCAGTCCCCTGGGATCAAAAATAAGTCTTCTATATTATATTCTCTTTGAAGTGGAGTCCAACGTAAGGCAGACACACAGAGGAGAGAGAGAGGAGCTTAAAGATTGACATATGAATAGATGGATAATTGATTGTGGGATAATAGAGTTTGGCAGCCACAAAATGCATTACAAGTGCATCTAAGCTGTGCTATATTTAATATTAAAATATAATCACATACATCAGCCCAGTTCTGATGTGTGCATAGAAAAGATGGATAGATTTCTAAGACTTTGAAAGAAAACTGCGACACAGACACACACTGTATCATCGCTGACCGGACAAGTGACAGTGCATGTGCTCAGGGCCGCTCCCTGGACACCTGATAGCTTGTGCTACCTGGTTATGTGAGTGTGTACACAGAGGAAACCAGCGTGGGAAAACTATGTGATACCTATTTTCGAAAAGTAGCTGCTCTTCCACGTATTAATGGGCCTTTTGTAGAAAAAATATCTTGCAGGTAATATATCACGTAGCCCTAATGGATGACTGGCTTGAATGAATATATAACAAAGTGAAGGAGTTTCCTGTCCTTTAAAAAAGGACACTGATACACTGAGGTCCTTCAGCTAGTTTTCTCTTCTTTTCCTTCTATATAAACTAACAAAATTGTGTCTGGGTGTAATTAGCATGCCATCGAGACAAACGTGGACTGTTTATGGTTGAAAAAGAACAAAAAGTCAGCAGCACACAGACAGCCGATAGCAACATTGCCCGACAATTCCATAAACTCCGGCAACAAAGTGAGATTTTCTGCTTGCAGCCAGTGGGGTAGCAACAGAACGCCGGGTAAAGGTTAAATGGGCTTTGTGAGTCATGGATCGGAGCGGAGAGAGGAGGAGAGACGGAGTGGGCTGAGGGTCAATACCAGCAGTGTGTATATGGTGGGAAAATGCTGGAAGTACACTGAGTGGGGGGAAAAAAAAGCCGGGCAAACAGGCGCAGTGCAGAGCCGCGTGCAGCCCTCCCAGGCATGGAAGTTATGGCCATTTAAAGAATGTGGATGCGCTCAAATGTCATAGCTGATAACGTCATTTTTATGGCAACAACAACAAGAAATTGCACTTGGAGGTATTCATTTGATGTTACAAAGACAAGCTGCTCTAGTTAATATTAACATAATAGCAATGGCTTTGTTAAATGTAAAAGCGGACATCCGGAACATTAGAGATAGGGATGGGTATCGACAGCTGATACTAAATTAGGACTGGTTTCTGCCTGTCAGTATTAAAATATCAATAAGCTCCAGCACGAACAATGCTGCCATTATTATTTTTGTAACATTATTCATCCTAACATAGACGGCCCCCGCGCCCCGGAGGAAGAAGATGAATGGATGGATGGATAGCTGGCAATTACTGTCCTTTCATGGTGGTGATGACAAAGTAGTATCAGGAAGAGTAATGGTAAGTATTGATATTAGTATCAATAAACTGCCACACCCATCCCTAGTGACAAACCCACAGAAAAACATATAAATATGCCAACACAATCTAAGATTAATTAATTCGATATCCTTAACCGCTTATCTGAACTCACAGGTTGTGAGTCACAGGGGGCTGCTACACCCTGGACAGGTCGCCAGACTATCGCAGGGCTGACACATAAAGAGACAGACAACCATTCACGCCCTCATTCACTCCTACGGGCAATGTAGAGTCACAAATTAAACCTAAGCTGCCTGTCTTTGGACTGTAGGAGGAAGCCGGGGTGAAACCAACTGACTCAGGGTCATACAAACTCGGATTTGAACCAAGAGCCTTCTTGCTAATCACAGTGTAGCCCCAACAGTCCAACATGCTATATGGAAATATGCTAACACAGTCTACAAAAATCAACTGTTTAAAGATTATAACCTATTTAAGAGTGTAATGAGCACAATTTAATCCCTTGTCCTTCCACAATAATGCAAAACAAGACATAACCAGTAAAACATATGGTTGTCTTGCCCAAACTATAGCTGCTGGCTCCCAGCCAAGTCATTAAAACAGTTAATTATCTGTGTACTAGTGCAAGAAGCTGTTCGGAAACAGTTCTATTATTGCAAAAAAAAGGGGGTTAAGCAGAATAGGTCCTGTAACAGAGAAACTTAATTTGGCATAACAAATTGAAAAGCCGGCGATGTTCCTGCTGATAAATGGTTCATTTTGGACCAGTAGATAGCACTCATTATTAACAAACACAATGTTTTGTAGATGAAGATACATTGTGTGATCTTATCCCATTAAGATACAAAGAATGAAGATGATTCATGATCTGATTTTTAGCGTTTGTGCCAGAAAAGCTTTTTTCTAGTAACAAAAGTGATGAATAACAAAAACATACAATAATTGGGTTCATCCCCGGCAGATAGGAAGTAGCCTCAGTTATTGTTTGTTTGACAAGGTAATGACCTTACTTCCTGTTGGAGCTATACAAATTTACACACTCCCAAGGCTCTGCATCTCTGTTTGTATTTACATTCCCTTTGGACAGGTAGTGTCTGATTTTAATCTAGCTCTGTGAGTATCATTGCTGTGTATCTAAGCACAACAAGCAGGGGCATCAAGGTTATCTCTTCCCCACAGCAGACCAGACATCAGGAGAGAAGAGGTAGCAGCTAATTTAATAGATAGTGGCCCGATCGCAATCTGTCCCTCCTTCTGATCCGTACCGGCCTCAGAGTTTCAGAGAGAAAACCGCTGAAAGTTTGTTTCACGCAAAGCCGACGGCCTCAAATGAAGCGCCTCATATCTCACGTCCGACTGTAATAAGCTAAAGTGCTACGACAGCAGCCACATTACATCAGGGTGCAAAAAGGCAAGGTGAGTAAAGCAGCCTGGCTCTGATGGGACAATGCAGAGTATTTGGCAGCCCCCAAAAACCAGCCGGCTCAGCAGTTTTAGGGGTGAAAGAGAGAGAGACGGAGAGGACAGAGTGGTTGGAGTGGCAGGGTGGGGCATTATCACTGATGTGAAACGCCATTGACTTTTACGGGCCGATGTCCAGAGGCATGAAATGATGCTGAGCAAGAACAAACAGGAAATGACTTATTCTTGCACTCGCTGCCTGGACTGCATCACAGCCTGTTGACATGAAGTACATTAAATGGGTTTATGTGCTGTTTACGACTGAAATATCATCAAACTGGCTTTTAAATCAATGAACCAAAGACTGTCATATTCCAGTAATTATTCCTTTAATTATTGCTGTCAAAATCCTTCAGAGCAGCCCAGCAGAGACACGTGGGAGAAAAAAAGCACCGTCACATAAGATATGTGAACATTCACTGTCAGTTTGCTAAATCCCTAAATTATGTTGGTGACACTTACTACTGATGGGGAGCTTGTTTGAGTGGGAGGCTGCTGCCGTTCAGTCACAGTATAACAGCACCAGACTGTCATCGCCAACTCAATCTCAGACTAGCCTCGATCAAACAGTTGGCTATTAAGAGGTTTGTTATTTACAGACAACACTTATTACACTAATGATACCTGGTGATTCAATCAGATATGTATAACATTGGGATCCACTTAGACAGGAAATAACAGCAGACAGACCAACCGTAACTTCAAGTTATTATGCACTGCACTGGCTGGTGCCAATATTTTACTGATACTGATGATGTGCCGAAATCATCATGCTTCTGAATCCAAGCATGCATCAAATTGCACTGACATCTATAGGAGCTTTGGTTTCCTTCATCCAAAAATAGGCGCGCCCTTGACATTTTGCAATGCACCCCTAGTGCATACCATAGCATCTGCATTCCCCAGATTACAGCACGGTTATTATTATTATTTGAAAATGTTTGCAGCCTCTTAAATATGTACATTTCCTGCTCTTCATTTCTTTATCATAAAACTGAATAGCAATGAGTATTTAACTGAAAAAACAAGACATTTAAAGACATCACCACACAACATTTTCTACTATTTTCGGACATTTTAAAGACTAAAAGATTAGTTGAAATCGAGAGAATAATCAGCAGATTACTCAGTAATGAAAATAATCATTATAGTCAAGCTTTAACTCTATTTAAGAAGGGATATCCTATCCTGTATAAAACAACAACAACAACAACAACAAAAAAGGATTTGGCCACTCATGTATAACGCAGATGCAAAAAAATGACATTTTTAACCAAAAAGCAAATATAAATCCTTTGCTGTGAATATGCATTGGATATATTTGTACTGTGAGCCTCTAAGCCACCGTGCCATGTTGTGTGTTATACAATGTCCCAGTATAACCTATCTTTAGATTTAAGTGTCAGTGCTCACACACTGTATGTACTCGTCATCTCTTTACATAACCCATTGGATATGTCATCATAATTCATAAGCAGCAGCTCTCTTTATATTGCATGTACGTGTGTGTGTGTCACATAGGGATTTCCGTTGAGCCTGCACCACACAGTGTGAGCCTGTGGACTATACAGTTAAAATAAAATGAATAGTTGGGATAAACAAAGCATGTTTAACGAGGCAGATGTTCCACTCCTCTTGTCCTCTCTTTAAGGCCCATAAAGCTGAGGATCTGTCTGCCTGTAATTGGTTTATCAGTTAACAGACACATCTTAAGCTGATAGATGACTTTTCCACACTGAGACTTGCTTCTGTTCTACGTCCTCTTCATCTGCTCGCTGGACAGTTTATCTTTTTTTTTTTTTTACTACAAAGCCATTCTTTCAGAACGACCAGAGGGCACACTGGCCTCAGAACCGCCTTCTCTCCGGGGGTCAGACAAGTAGGATCGAGGACACATGCGGACTCCATTGAACTGGAGCCGCTTTTCCCACACCGAACACACAAATTGACGATTGGCAGATGCTCGACGGAAAAAGTCCTCTGAAGAACTCACAAAGTGTTTTTTCTTACTGCTAGGAGTTCCCCTAAATGCCCACAGAAGACTAGAACTCACAAGTTCTGCTGAGGGCAACTATGCGGACTGGTCTGGTCCCTGAAAAACGTCAACATACAGGCTGCAAAATACGACTCATATTTACGCTTTAGACGTCGTCCGCCGCAATCTTGCTGATGTAGTAGTTGTGATCGACTGCAATGTGGAGTTTAAATGGTGGATGCCATACTAAACGTGGGAGGAAGGGGAGGTGGATGGGTCGAACAGACAGGCAGAAGGGGGGGGTTGTGTTTATTTCGGCAACTGACTTTTTTTTTTTGCAAGTTTTTTTTACTTACATTTTTTCCGTAACTTAACTGGTTTATGATTTGTTGATCACGTTTTTTACATGACTCACGTCATGAGTCACGTCACCCTCGTAACGACTTCTGGCATTTACGTACATTTATTTACTGTATTTTATGACACATTACCAGGAAGTTTTTTGCCCTAAACCTAGGTCAGTGGTCTAGTAGCATGAATTCAACAAAACTGCCTTTTCTACAACCCCAAACCATATGTGTAAGTATAATGACGTGTGTGCTATTTTTAGAACTCTCCGCTGTACCAGTATATGCTCATATGTGTCCATATGTGTGGTATTGACAACCATACTATTCTGGCATTTAGGCTGGAGATCTTGTTAAAAGGAGACATTTATCAATGAAATGTGAATATACTGCAGATAAATGCACCCTGAGGTGCAGGAAATGACCCCAGTCTTGCCACAGGGAGTGTTAATGTCCTGTGTAGGTGTAGCATGAAAACTGCCAGCTTCGGGCCAATGATGTGCCTTAAAAAGCAATACATAATTACACACTCTGCAAATCATGTGTAAAGGCTGCAAGATAAATTTCCCATCAAACTAATCTCCCAAACGGCTGGGGGTTACAAAAAAAATATGTCTACCTATAAGAAAAGAAGCTATAAAAAAATCAGTTTTTATCCACAGGAAAAAAATCCTCCATAGCTGCCTGACAGAATCAATTACACCCAGTAAAAACATCTTTAATAATCATTGTTCCGGCTGGTTGGCTCACGCCCGTCATGTGACGCTGGTGCCTTAAACCAATTGGATGTTGGGTGTGATAAGAGCAGCTCTTTAATGGCTTCTTTGACCCAAATCCTCACTAATCATTTTAAAGCTGTGACAAAGATGCGGCCGGACGGGGGGTAATATTATTTTTAAGCTTTACTGTACAATGAACTAAGCTCCCACTACTGGGATTTCAACCTTTTGTTTTCCTTAAAAAAAAAAGAGCAGATAAATAAATATGACCATATGCTTTCGGGAGAAGATTACACGTCGTGTTTTTCCCTTCCTGTTTTTGCTTTCCATGTTTCTGTGACAGGAATTGTCTGGCAGGTTGAAAACAAATAACCCCAGCATGCGTATGAATCAGTATATAAAATTATACAGGCAGACATTGCTGGTATGTTTTTACACTCGGCAAGTGACGGCTACTACCAGTCTGGCATCTCCTCCGCTCTCACCCACTCTCCCATCTGTTGCCCACCTGATCCACACAAACACCTCATCTGTGGCCTCAAACCCACTGATACACTCGATTCAAAGGACCCCGACAGGGCGCTAACAACACGTATGTATAAATTATTGACATTTCAGGCTTATTATCATGTGTGTGTGTGTGTGTGTGTGTGGCACAGGAGGGGCATGCCATGTCTGCTTTTATTAATCTCCAGTCTCTTGCTCTACTTCAGATGCGGCCTGGCACAGCTGGTGATCGCAGCAGCGCGTCACTCCTCTCCTCTGCTTTCTTCTTCCTCACTGCAGCTCTCTGCTCTCCTCTTCCTTAGTCATTCCACACATGTTTTTCTCACTCTCTACTGTTTTCTCCCCTCCCTCCCTCCCCGTCTTTCCTGTTGTCTCCTCTCTCCCGCTCACCTTTTAATTCTTTCGCTTTCCTCTCCTCTCATCCCTCTTGTCTCACTCTCTATGCGTTTTCCTTTCCTTCCTTTCCTCTCCATTCCTATTCTCTCCTCTACTGTCCTTTCCTTAACTTGTCTCTTTCCCTCCTCTCCCTCCTCTCTGCTCTCCTTTTCTTTCTTGTCATGTCCTCTCCTTTCCTTTTCTCTCCTCTCTGCTCATCTGCTTTCCTCTCTCCTTTTCTCTCCTCTTCCATCCTCTAATCCCTCTTCTTTCGCCCTCCTTTCTCCTTAACATTTCTTTTACTTCCTTTCCTACCGTTCCTAATCTCTCCTCTACTGTCCTTTCCTCATGACTTCTCCTTACCTCCTTTCCTTTTCTCCCATCTCTTTTCCTTTTTCTGCCCTCTCCTCTCACCTGCTCCATAGCTTTTCTTTCCTTCTTCTCCTCTCTCCTTTCCTCTATCCTTTCCATTCCTTTTCTCTCCTGATTTCCCTTCCTTTCCCTTTCTCCCTTCTTTTGTCCTCTTCTCAACTCTTCTTCCCCCCTCTCTTTATCTTTTAATTCCTATTCTCTTTCTCTACTGTCATTTCCTCATCTCCTCTTTCCCCCCTTTCTTTTTCTCTCCTCCGTGTTTGTCTGCTCTTTTCTCATTTCCTTTTCTCACAACTTTTTTCCTTTTTTGTCCTATTCTGTTCCCCCTTTTCTTTCCTTTCATGTCCCTTCCTCTCCTCTCCGATTGTCATCTCTCCTATATCCTTTCTTTTTCTCTCCTCCAATGTCCTCTCCTCACCTCTTCTATTTTCCTCCTTTCTTTTTCTTTCCAGGTTTCTAAACCTCAACTGATGACTTAATTAACGACTTAAACTCAATAAACAATAACACAATAGAGTGTATATGCTCTTATACTGTAAAACTATGTATTGTGGTTATATGTCGGGTTGAAACTATAACAAAATTGCCCCAAAAAAAGTGAATTATCACACTTTTCCAGGGATGACGTATTAAAGTATGTTGTTTTGGCTGACCAGGAGTAGGAAACCAAAAGAAACTCTGATATGAAATGATATGAAACAGAGAAAATCATCACATTGACACTGAAAAGTGATTGAAATTATAACTACCTGCACACCTGACATGAAACCCTCCTGTAATCAGGCTGTCTGGCACTGCTCATAGTCCTTCATTGTGCAAAAACTGGGTCTTTCCCATCTCCAAGCAATAACATCATCTTCCAAAAAAACACACAACCATCTGTCTTTTATGGACGGCAGAGTGAACAACAACAGCATCTGCTCTGTCAGAGATAGTGTCACACTCCAGACCCCACTTTAACTTTCCACCATTTTCCAATTCATCAATCTTCAGCCAGTCATGCTAATTCAATGTGTCCCGGTCGCTTAATGAAACCAGCCATTCAAACATGTCCAGCTGTGAGCCAAGGGTGTGTGTGGGAGGTACATAAGCCCCCACCCCCAAACCCACCATCACCGCCGCAGGGTGCTGATGCTATTAACCCAAAACATACACAAGAATCTATGAGGCTAATTGTATTCATTTGGCTGCAGCTTCCACATACGCATGAGCCAGGAGTTTATATACGCTGAGACAAAAACCCTGGATGACTTCATTAACACGTGCACCTGCATACTTCTTGGTGGTTGCTTATGTGGGGAGTGAGCCGAACAACCTCTGGGGAGGAATTGAAAAAAGAAGCACTCGCTGCAGCAGTTGTTGTCTGAGGCAGTGCAGGGCCTTACAATCACTTAATTGCAGCATTGTGTGCAGTGTTACAAATGCACAAAGCAGGATCGTGCAGCTGGAAAATGCAGATGTGCAAACAGATTTTTTCACACAGCATCTCTTCAGCGTGTCAGGGACGGGGTGGGCTGCAAGCCAAAAGCAAAATTTGACAGATACGAGCTGACAGTGAAACTAACATGCAGTTTTGTTGATTTTTTTTTTTTCCCCAGCAGGTGTGCCTATGTTAGGGTAAGTAATGAGTCAAGAAATAAAATAAATACAGATTTTTTGGTTCCAGGTTCTCAAATAATTATTTTTTTTTCTCTCTCTCTCTTTAATATCAGTGTATATGTTAATATCTTTCAGGTTTTAAATATTGGTCGGAAAAAATGTGGCATTTAAGTTCATTGCCACCACACATATGCAGCAATATTTTATTTTGTATATTGGAGTTATGCTATAAAACCGTGATATATTCTGAGACAGTTAGGGTGAAAATATCATATTGTTGCACCCCTACAATCAACAGAACTACACTGATATTCGACCAATTATTTCTTATAATGGAAACATATAAATGTGAGCTTTTGCTACTTTTTCTCTGCTTTATATAACTGTAAATTGAATATTTTAGGATTTAAAATTGTGTCACAGTGGACATTAATTTCAAAATTTTACAACCAATCCATTAATTGATCATGGACAGAATGGCTGGTAATCGTATGCCAATGTATCAGAATCACAACATATAGAAGTTTTTCTCACTAAAAATGTCACTTCAGTACATTTTCCTGAGGTGTTCTGCAGTATCAATCCCACCTGAGTGAAATGAAAGAAAGTTGACCTCGACCCTAATCCCCAAACAGCCTGAAAGCAACATTGTGCATCTGCCGTGTCTGAAAATTGTGTCATCACTTAAGGCGACAGTGGGCAGAATGAGGATGAGGACCTAAACCCACCATAAGCTCCATCACCTGACTTGTGTCTAATGGGCCGTGGATAAATGGGAGAGCCGGAGAGCGACGATGACACCGCGTCTGTCGTGAGTAATGGCTCTGCGCTGACAAGTCTGCAGAGTCGTCACAGCAGACTGAGGACACGTCTCGGGACGTCTCTTGGGGCTGATTGTGGTGCCAATGCAAACTATACCTGCCATACCATTACACGCCAAAGCAATGCTGTATATGCTGATGTACTTCTAATGACACCAACTGATTAAACACTCAGTTAAATTAAAATAAATTGTTTAATTGTCTTTTTAAATATGCAAATATTAATTTGAGGTTTCTTCAATTTCATGTGGAATGCAAAAACATTAGGACACTTTGACTCCAGCACAAGTAGGAGCAGCACAGGTGTTACTAATAACATTAACGATGGCGCCTGCTCCTAATGGAACTCAGCCATTATTTCATCTGATTGTTTACACCTGTGCTTCTCTTTCTGTGACATATTGATGAAAAAAAGCCCATTAGTGTCAAATCTAGCTTCATTTTCTTTGTGATTCACAGATAAAAGGTCAAAATATAACCGCTGAGAGGCTCAGTCAAAGGTTTTTTTCAGAGAGGAAAACACAGAAATCAGCGAGAATATGACATGCCGCCTCTCCGCTCTTCCTATTTTCCTGGATACAAGAGTACAGTACGAACTGCTGACAGGAACTTCCAGAATGTAGTTTAACAGGCTGAAATTAGCATTCTAGTGCAGCTTCAGGTTTGCACAACACAACAGAAGGCTTCCCATTCACAGCAGCTCATCACAACTCAATGCAAAAGCTTCACATAGTTTATATAAGCAAGTGAATGCTGCATGGCCAAAGTGAACACGCTGCAGAATGTCAAACTGTGTCACAGACAGCAGATGCTGATGCAAATATTAACACTGCATGAAACAACTCACTTTAATTCTGCATAATCAGAAAGTGGGATTCTTATTATTACATTATGTATACACTGCACACATGTTCTGCAATACTCATCTAGCACCAATGCAATTAAAAAACTAGTCTGTTTATCAAAAACTTCATTTAAATCACATTACACGCCTTTAGTAAAGAATATGATGCAACAATAAGGGACACGTGGGCTTCGTTCTTGACATGGGCTGATGCTGACCCCAATCAATCCATCATCTCGTCTAATAAATGTCTGGGAATAGTCACACTGTCCACATTACTACCACATATGACAAGGAAAAAGCAGCAAATCCTCACATTTAAGAAGCTACACCCAGAGAGTGTGTGGCTATTCTGCTTGAAAATGGTCTAAAAATGATTAATCGAGTAATTTAATAATCCTTTCAGCACTAGTACTGGCTGCAAATGATGATGATTAGGCTTAGGGTGCCTTTAGAAATTACAAATCCACCATATGAATCATCTTTGACTGTAACCAATCCAATGTCAACTTGAACTGCTGGGTAAATGTTGAATGTTATCCACTCCTTTCTGCCTTTATGTTATACATTTTGCACTGTAAAAACACTCGATTAAATACAAATCCCAAATAATTCTCCTTAATGGAACCCTCTAATTTGTTTTATGGAATAATCTATGAAAATGTGGATCAATAATCAAACAATATGAGGCTGTTGCCCCCACCCCCTTTGCTGATCAATAGACACCTGCTGACTATTCATCTCTGCACGTCAAATATGGGCAAACAAGGCCTTAGTCTGCCCGTCTTGAAGTCAAAACACTTGGATTGACAGCGAGAGGAGCTGGGCTACATCTGGCCGCATCTCTTGCAGACATCAAATAATCCGCTCAGCCTGCGGGGCCTGCCTGCACCGGCCGGCGGCAGCGACAATAAGCACAAACCCTGCTGCTGCTGCTGCTGCACCGCTGAACACATTCATTCAATACAACGGCCGATCAACACATTGCTTTCCCTCCCTCTGCTCTGCTCTTCAAGATGCAGTGCATGCAGTGCGGTGAGGCTGCAATGATGCTCAGCAGAATCCAGATTTTTTTTTTCTTAGCAAAAACACGACAATCGGCGTCCATATTGCTGTATTATTTGTACCTGCTCATCCTAGTCACGGTGCTCATGAATGCTGGTGCAACTGAAAATGCACCGACTTGACA
>CAFUXE010000310.1:1067581-1105142 GCA_903364295.1 Serranus cabrilla | reverse complement strand
AGATCATGCTCTGTACCATGAGGAAAAACAGTAATCACACTCGGATATTTTCATTATTAGCATCAAAGAGACTTCAGAGTCAGTTTTTGTCAGTACAGTACAGTAAAATATGGAATCAGCAGTATTTCTTTTGTATTCTTAAATTCAAGCAAATAACTCATAATTACTTTAAATATTATTTACATTTTCTACGTTAAGAATTCAATTTTACAAAGTGCATGAGGTCTTCCTTCTGTAAGAAATAGGCAGTCATGTTTTTACTGTGCAACCATGTATTAATTACATTTTAATGTATTCAAGTTACTGAAAATGCAAATTAACATCATCCTTCTTCTGTTTCACACAATAACTACATTTATCATATTACCATTAATGCTTGATAAAATGTGTTCGCGCCACATTACCGTCTCTGTGCGTTCAGTCAACCAACACTGTAATCCATTAAAATTCATTAATGTACACATAAATTTCCTTCCTTGATCATTCAGGTGAATGATTTCAACATTGCGTCAAAACCTGCTAAATTCTTTTCAAATTATTCTGTCTCCATCATCAACACATTCTGTCCCACGAAGAATAAATTACATCACATGTCCCACTATTATATACAGTAAAGTCTCTTTTTAATTAAAAATCATTGTTTGAAATTTCTCAAACCTTTCTCAAGTCCTTTTAGAAGATGATGATCGAAATGTGTGAACAAATAATTTGGCGTTTCATTCCAAATTGCCCACCGAGACACTTAGAAATGTTTCCAGTTTGCCCCCTACTCCATCAGGTCTGTCATGTCTTCTTACCTTAAAAACTCACTTGTGTTTACACTGTTGCCAAGCCAATACTTAGAGCTTGGAGACGAAGGGGAGACCCTCGTACATTTCACCTTTGAGCTTGGCCCACTCAGCCAGTCTCTGGATGGTGCTCTTCTCCTGGCAGAGCACGCTGGCCGCCTTCCTCAGCTTGGCCTCGTTGCGCTCCAGGTATCGCTCCCCTTCGCTCTTGAGGAAGTTCAGCTTCTCCACGCGGCTCTCGTTCAGCGGGATGTCCTCGCTCATGTAGGGGTTGAAGCGGAAGTAGGTGTCAGGGGGCAGGAGAGCGTCCAGCATGGTGTGCACCTCTGAAATAGACAGGAAGTGGGTGGCTTTAGCTATAAAAGATGAACTCTAGTTAGGTGTTTTCCTCTTTTTGTTTATATTTCAAGAGGCTGCACTGAAGCTGAGATTTCGCAGTGCGTCACACTGCAAAGGGGGACCGCATGCCTCCAATGTGGTTTATAAATAAATATGTGTGGGACGCATGCAAACAACATTTTGTGTGGTCTCACCCTCGGTATCTGTGGCACTGCTGATGACGTGAGTGAGCTTGGTCTTCAGGCTGGTGTAGGCTGTGCTGTTCTTGCCCGCCGTCTCGTACCGCCCGGTGCCCAGAGACAACACACACTGCAGTGGTGTGTTAGGCCACAGACACTTACACTCATGGATGGCCAACGCTGTGGGGTTGTTGATTAGGAGTCCTCCATCCTAGGAGAAAAAGACATAAAAGAAGACTGCCAATTACCCCAAAGTACCCAAACTGTATGTTTTTCTTATTTTAAGTGCAGCCGAGGCACGGCACAAAGTCACCTTCAGCATTCATCAGTCAGATTTGCTTTGAAGGTTAATGCACATACAGGACACTCTGTATGTATAGAATGCGCCTCTAGTTTTAATAAATTTGTTGTGACAGCCTGCGGGGGACACATGAGGTGAAGTGGACAAGATGTCCCAGAGCTACACAGCTTTGGGCCGGAGAAAAATAAGCTCCCTGGCCAGAGATGTGCTGCGCTGGCAAACAGCCCCGTTTATTCAGAAGTAAACAAGTAGGAAAAGCTGTCTTTTTAGCAGCTAAAATAAGTCATTTTTTAAGGTCTGGAATCCAGCTAAATAAAGAGTCCAATTACTGCATCACTCTGAATTTAGCTTTGTTGATACGGCATATTGCATTTGAGTATTCTAATCGGGACTGACTCAATTTAGAAGCTAATCACAAATGCCTTTTTTCCTAAATACTGTTACTGGATTCATGAAAGAGTTGCTGATCTAAATGGTGCCAACAATGACAGAAAGAGGACAATTAAACTGAATGGATGCCTGGACCGATTTAGTGCTAAACACTCTTTCACAGTCTTTCCCCGTGGTCCAGTTTTGGACCATATCCAACCACTAAAGGGCTTTTAGTTGGGATTAATGGAGATGGAGAGTGTGGCACACAGGAGGTCGGACCCTCTCCAACAGAGCGGGGGTAAAGGTCATTTCCACGCCTCTACAAGGGCTGGGCAGTAGAAAAGTATCCAAAAGGCTCAAGTCTGCTCCTTCTTCTGGGATAAAGCAAACAACCACACACACAAACAGACCCAAACAACATGGGTGCTGATAAATCCCCGAAGAAACTCGACAGATATCTGCCAGTTTGTTAACTTCTATCTTTTTATGTCTAACTTTTCCTCTTTTCATCCTTTCCCTCTTAATCTTATGAACCACAACCTGGTGGCAGATATGAAAGGCCGGTTTTTCTTTTTAAAGTAATAGAAAAATGTCATCAAATTTCTGATGGTCCTATTCTAGAATTAATAACGTGTGACGCACACCTCATTGGGAAAGGAAAACAAATCTAAGCTAAAAATAGGGATATTTCATCAAAACCCCATTTTTCTTATCGTCACATTGAAAATTTTGCCAAAAATAAAGTGTCTGCATGAACTGGAACATGTGAAAAAACAGAATTTTTGTCATGGCTTCCCAGTAGCACTGAATAGTGCAGAACTTAAACACAAAAAACTGACTGAAATACAGGTTTACACAGACTAGAGAGGAGTGGACAAGGTATATTGTATGGTTGTAAAAATGTAGAATGTTCAATCCTACTCCTACTGGGCTTTGCCTTGTGGGCACTTAGAAAAGTATTATATATAAATAGATTCAATTTTATTAGTAATAACAATAATAATAATACATTAATATGTTTTCTAGTCATGGACATGCTATTTCCATAGAGGTACAGGACTTAAATATTGCAGTGAGTAAACATGACATAAGCAACAACAAAAAAATCCATGAAACTTAAGTTTTCGACCAAACTAGTTAACCTTTTGTTCTTGGAACATTATTTTGAATTCAAATGTAAAAGATACAATGCTCAGTCTAATTATAGAGCAGTTAACCCTGAGGTGTGAGCTCCTGAAACGGTGGAACACAGTTCGCACTCTAGAGACCGCAGGTTAATTACACAGCTGCTTCTCTGCTGTGACCTTCAACCTCTCACCCTGAGGCCTCACCTCACCGAAAGACATCCAGCGTGCATCCAATCACAACACACAAACATGCAGGCAAACAGCCTGATAATAATTGTTTGCCATGGTAACTACAAGTCAGGGAGAAATATTTAAATTCTATCCGAACAGTGAGTCTGTGGATGTGTTTTCCGCCACTCAGTTTATGTGTGTGTCTATATATTTCCGATGCCCTGCAATGGCAGAATTCTCCTGAGAAATACCGCTGCTAGGGCTGAAAACTAGAGTAGGAGTGAGACCGGTGGGTGGCAACGGTAGCTCAAACTGTCGATGAAACACTGTGCAGCTCCAAGAGGAATGTGGAGAACAACACACATACACAAACACACACGCAAAACTCATTCACTCTCCATCTTTCCATCTCTGCTGCCATCATATCCCAGCCCCTGGGAAACAGCTCAAAACAGATACTTGCTGCAGACATGCAATCAGGAACAGAGCAGAACACACACAAGAATGTTATACTCTGAAATAAAACTCAGATTAGAGTTTTCACTTTATGGAATTTTGGGTAAGAGCAGCTTATTTTAAAACCACTGGCTCCATCTCAGGCTATCTTTTATTTTATTTTCATCAGTTCTGTGTCTTCTTAATGCATTAGTAGTAGTAATAGGAAATGTCATTCACATGCTGGGGTTAGAGGTTGCAGTTCCATTTTGTAATTTGTTCAATTAGTAGCTGGAAAAGCTTTGGCAAATGACTGGTAGGCTATTTGTTTTTCATTCTAAATGCCGAAGAGAATCAAGGCTTTGGTCCGTAAACATGCAACGTGGGATTAGAGATTAGGATCTGTAAATAATTAAACATTTTAAAAGGCTGTCTTCCTGGACTCTTGCATTAGGAAATAGCAGGGGAGAGTTATACTTGTTAGAAGCAGGGACAAGGCTAATTTTTCCTAAGTAGGTTATTAAAATAAAGCTAAGCCTTGAGCATAATTGCTGCCTATAAAGACCATCTAAAGATATCTGGCCTAATAATCAAACTTCGTAAAATAAAGGCACAATGTGAATATGGGCCCAAGCATTATAAAGAAAGATCACAATGGTAGAAAGCTACAAACAGTGTAGTCATTTATCTGATGCCTCAATAGCCTGATTTTCATCCAGCGACCTCCTACTTAAACCTAATCTGCTGTTCTTGAACCTTAAAAAAAGAGCGAGCCTCCATTAACTAATGCACTGTGTCATTAGTCAGTGTGAGAATGCAAAGGAGGGATGTGATGCTCATTATACGGAAAAGCACTAGAGTGGCATTTTATCACAACACTGTGTAACCTTGTAGATTCAAAGATCACCTAATAGTGAGTGCTGATCCAAACATTGTCAGACCTTTTACGGAGCAGAGGAATAGATAATGAGAAGCAGCTGTATTGTGTTTCTCAGACAGTGCTGCATTCAAAACATATTAAATATTATCATAATTATTCTTAATATGTATTTTTTTTTTTCAATTGTACAACCTGGACAGGCTTTTAGACTGGGTTGGTTTGACAGACAGGATCCCTGGTGGATATTTTCTTCTATGGGGAATCAAAGCAGAAACCAGGGTTCTATGTATGGAGCGTCCCGCCATATTGGGGCTGGGAAAGAAATATATGGAAACAGAAGAGACCTATGGACACTTTAAATGAATTAATATATTTGTCATTTGAGCCTGACCAATATGAGGTTTTTGAGACCAATGCCCATACTGATCTTAAGGGGGGAAATTGATCGATAACTGATAAAGGAATTTTTATGTAGATTTCACACCACTCGGCAAAGGTATCTAGAGATCTACTTTCTCAAACATAAAACTTTAAAAATAATATCTACCATTGTTATACATTATTATACATTATCCAAACTATGATTTACATTATCAGCCAATTCTATTAACGATAACTGAGAAAATGAAGAATAAATAGTAATAAAATAAACATGACTACTGTTCAGTTTCAGTCAATTGCTGAATATCGGCTGTTTAAACCAGCAGCATATAAATCTGTCGGGCCCTATTTTTCAAGTGTGAGCAAATTCATAACTGAATCATTTCTATTGTGTTCCACCCAGGCTACACATCACTTTTAATTATGGACTAGAATAAGAGTCATTTTATCACTGGAAATGTTACTCTGGGATGTTTGGGATAGTGGTGAAAAGAAAAGTTAAGGCCCTTGAGGAGCTTCCCATCTCTCTGCAGGAAGGCAGGATGAGTCAGAAGAGGACATGACTTTGATGTTCAGGGAGGATATCCAAGGACTCTATCTCTACCTCCATCTCATTCTGGTCACTTTGTGTCTCTTGGACTCTTGACAGCCAGCGTCGGAGAGGATGAACCAATCAAGGAACTGCCTTCAAGGTTATGGAGTGAAACTAATCTACACACATTCCCTTGATGTACAGTATACACACAGACACACATGCAAGGACAGAGTGCAGTGTAATAGTCACTTCTGCCTTAAGCAATGCAGTGCTGTAGCAGAAGTGTATTGATTGGCAAGATTTCAAGGAAATTACCCTCTCACACTAAACTAGTGCTGTCAGAGAAATGTGACATCACAATGGCCATCTGAACCACTGTTTATACCTATGAAACTTTGAAGGAAAATCATCTATTCTGCAGCCAGTGTTATTATTGACCTCCTATTTCATACCTCAATATTGAATTTCAGATTACTAAACTAAAGCCAAGGCATCTCCCAGACAGTTCTCTTATACTCTGATATCTGTGTTGTACCTGATGGAGGTCCTTTCCCAGGACAAACTCCTGGAAGTAGCCCGGAGCAGCCGATGAGGCCCTGATAGCCTGCCACATTTTGTGGTTGCAGTCTCCAATGTAGTGGGATCTCACTCCTGGCATGAGTCTGTAGTTCCTGAACGCATAGGCCTTCAGAGGTAAACCCCTGTTCACAATGGTGCTCACCGCTGCCACCTGGTGGACAAAAAAGAGCATATTTAGAGGAGTATGCCAAGTCATCTATATTTTCTACAGCAGTTCATCAGGCGGATGTTTTCCAAGGTGTATTGCTGTACAATAAACAGAAAAACAAAACAACAAAAAAGGTGCGTTATTTCTTTTTTTGTTGTTTTTTAATATATTTTTTTGGGCCATTTTATGGCTTGATTGATAGAGAGAGACATAGAGTGAAAGGGGGAGACAGAAGGGAAGACATGCGGGAAAGTGCCCCAAATTGGGTTCGAGCCCGCGTATGTGGTATGCACTCAACTAGGTGTGACACCTTTACTTCTTTGTTTTTAAGGATCCTTGAAAAAATGTGTCTTTCCGTGTGGCCATACTGCATATAAACATCATCAAAGAAAAATACCCGATGCACAAATTAAGTGTATCTATTCAGTATTCAGTGTAGAGCTGAAAAGACATGCTTACTTTAGGGCAGTTTGGGTCCCTGGCACTCTCGATCATACGCCCCTCACCCATCCGTTCTCTAAAGAAAATGCACAAATACATTAAACACACAAGCGACTATATATAGAATACCCCAGAGTCTTTCATATCAAGGATAAAAGAGAGCTGAAAGGGAAAAGAAAGACTGAAAAAAAGCAGGATGAAAGGATCCTGCAGACTAACTTGAGGATGTTTTCCCATATTTCGCTGTCATAGAAAGCATGGCTCCAGCCCATCTTTACTGTTCCAACAATGACATTCTGTTTGAAGACATCCGAGCCCAGCTTCCTGTACATCTCCTCACACTCCTCTAAGGGGATTTGAAAAATTCCCAGCATGAAGGCCAAAATAGCACCTAAAGTAGAGAGGAACAGGTGTGATATGCCAGTGGGAAAGGGAGTATCAGGAGATTACCTAAATCCCCATGTGAGGTTAGTGTTAGAGAAGAGTGGAAGTGAATAAGGACAGCCATGCCAACATACCTGTGCTGACTCCACAGATGTAGTCAAACAGCTGATGGATCCGTTTTCCAGTCAGGTTCTGCAGTTTATGGAGAGTCTGCAGAGCCAGCAGTCCCCTGTAGCAAGGGTGCAAGGTTTACAAATCTAAAAAAAATGCAGCTATAATATTTGCTCCACTACAATAAAACATAGAGAGCTGCTCTTGTAGTTTACCTGCCTGATGGCTAACTTTGTATTTCTCTGCAGTGTTATACAACCATGTTTGTTCCCATCATTTGGGAGCCACTACTGTGACTTTGTTTCCTCTGGATTTTCTGTTGGTGCATTTTAAATTCTGCAGGTGCCAGGAAGTGTTTGGATACTTCAGTATAAAGTAGTCAACAACACACTGTGAAAACACTAGTAAGTAAAAGTGCTCATACTTATTTTCAGCTTTAATATTTATTTTTAAGAACAGATTCCTTCGACATAAAAAACCATTATGATGTTCAAGCAAAGCGTGACATCTAAATATGAAGAAACTTCCAATAGCAAATATTTGTAACCGTTTCTTATCGTGCAGAAATGTACAAAACATAAATTACAAAAACAATATTAACTATCCAAATGAATTTGCTTGTTGTTTTGCAGTCTGAAACATTTTTTGTTAATAAGAGAATTCTTAAGATACATATTTGAAATGTATTGAATCAACAATGCCCCATAACCTACGGACTTTACTTATTAAAATTAAAGTGGTGATATTTGTAATATGGCAAGTGGCATAAAATTAAAATACTCATGTAATTTATTGCAAATATAAAAATGGTTTGCCTCAATCGTAATATAAACCTTATATCGTAATTATAAGGTTTATATTTCTTATTTTTAGATTTGTAGGAGGTCTTCTTTTATTACTGCAAGATATACTTAAATTTTGAGTAACATTTTTTTTCCCTTGGTACACCTTTACCTTGTTCCGCCTCCATCTATGGCCAGGACCCGGATTCCTCTGCCTTTGACGGGTTCGGTGTATCCAACCAGGGCCAGTGCTTCCCTCACAGCAGCCTGAAGGGGAAGGTCTCTTGCCTGCCGCAATCGCAGCAAGCAGGGCAGAACACTCTCCTAAAGGTCACAATCATACCAAAACTGAGGATATATGCAACACATCTGACATTAAACTGAGCTGCGGGGTGCATTTAAAAAAACTGACAGTGATATAAACTAACCTTTATAGCTACACCTCGCGTCTCGGGGAACTCCAGGAGGTGGTAGCTGAGCTCCTCCACTCGACTTGTCAGGAGCTTGACATCAGTGACTCTCTGCATGCCTTTCACCAGAGCTCTGGTCCTGTTGTCTACACTCACTCTGGCTATTATCTGCAGGACAAACCCACACCACGTACAAAACATCTTGTAAATAAAGGCCTCCGATACATTATACCTTATATGCTTTACTTGTGCACCTCACCTTCTCTCTTTGAGTCAACAGCTGTTGCTTCACTTTATCCGCTTTCTCCTCTTCACTGTCTGTCTTCTCTCCTGCCTTGTCCACAGTGGAATCATCCACGGCAACAGCTGAAGCTTTGTCTTTTACGGCTGCAGTGCTTTTAGAATCACTTCTGAATTTGGGAACCAGGGGTGCGATGTAGCTGCCGACAAACGCCTGAACGCTGGGTCGAGGGTAGGAGAGATAGTGGGTGAAGCCTTTTTTAGTGGAGGTAGCCGGCGCAGGGATGGACTGAGCCACACTTTGAGCTGGAGGGATGTCAGAGGACAGAGTCACTGCTGGAGGACTGAGCTTTTCTGATGGAGATGGAGGAGAAGGAGGGGGAGGAGAGGTAGCGGGTGCTTCGATACTTTTAGCCTTTGCCACTGGAGACACAACAGGAATGTGGTCCTTAGTTGTTCCAGCAACGGCGCTCAGAGTAGGCAGAGAAACAGGATCATCCCCTTCTCTGTGCTGCTGCTGCTGTGGTACCCTGCTGTCTCCTTCATCTTTTGTGCTGCTGCCAAAGTAACTATTGATGTGCAGGGCCAGAGTTTTGTAGGTCTCATCCATGTTGGTGGACAGAGCTGCTGGGTGAAACAGCTGCATTGTTTGTTTTGCCACAGTCGAGGGAGAGCTGGATGCAGACACATTCGCTGCAGAAGCTAAACTGGATGTGGACTTTTTTGTGGCAACAAAAGGATTTTCTGTAATTTGCTGCCTTGGCTTGTCTGATTCTTCTTCAGCTGCCTTTGCCTCGCCTTCTTCCTCTTCTTCTTTCATGGTGGATTCAGGTGACGAGGCTGTAGCTGTGTTAGATGTTAACGTCTCAGCTTTGCCGAGGACCTTTTCCACATGGGTGCTGTCGACTGTGCCGCTGCCAGGCTTGAGGCGGGAGAACCTGGAGATGAGGTCTGTGCTGCCTACTGCCTTGGTGACACTGTCGAGTGTGGTCCTGATTCGCGACATGCGTT
Source organism: Serranus cabrilla (assembly GCA_903364295.1). NCBI lineage: Eukaryota > Metazoa > Chordata > Actinopteri > Perciformes > Serranidae > Serranus > Serranus cabrilla. The sequence goes on along the minus strand of CAFUXE010000310.1, from coordinate 1,095,528 downwards.
TGCTGGTTCACTCCGAACAGCAGTGGAGAACTTGAAGTTAACCAGGCAACTGGATGATGTGTGCTGTCTGTGTAAAATCATGCAGCATTCTGGCAGACTACCTGCCATCAGCTTGGCTTAGTAGAAACTCCATTATAGAGGGAAATTAGTGATATTGCTGCTTGTTCCAATGTTTCCTGAAAGAAAAAAAAAAAGACTGAAAAAAATATTCCAGGCAAGAAACAAAGATGTTTGGACTATTTTGCTTCCATACTGTCTTCTTTCACACAAATGAAAAGAAGTAAATCATCAACATTAACTCCTATCTACATTCTAAATGCTTTCAAATGTTTTTTTCATGTATCATTCATAGACAGATTTAACACAATATTCCTAAAAACATGGATATGGTAGTATTTCCTGATTTATTAAGTAACAAAAATAGATATCTCAAATCCCCTCTGTAAAAACCTTTGGCTCCAATATTTCAACAAAATGAAACCACCATTTCGAATCGGCTGTACACAGTGTTCACATTTCTGTTCAAGAAATGTAAGTAAACTTAAATAATCAGCTTGGGAAGTTTGATGGTGATATCTATTTATGAAAGCTAGCATATGGACACCCACTTAAAAATAATGACCCATGTCATTTTTTCAGGTTTTTCAGAAAACATGAACATCGTGAGGACATAGTTTTTTTTGTCAAAAAAAACAAAAACGTATTATATTATTTTAGGAAGGTGACGAAGTAGAAAATTGACTAACAGAGGGCTTAATTTGACACCCACCCATTCTGGTAGCCGTGGAAACCATTACAGCAACAAAAACAAACCGCTTCAACAAGCTAACAACTTCACTCCTCTGATTCCCTTGTGTGCTGTTAATTGTTACAAAGACAACATGGAAGAGGACCGACATTATTCATTAAATCCGAATTTCACGACAGAATCAGCTCAACTTGTGAAAACGTTGCTGGAGGGACACCACCACACATCCACAGAGCAGGTGGATGTCCCTCTGGACAGGGAGATGAAGACTATTAACTGGGTTGCTAGCAAGGACTTTACAGTCGAAGTGGGGAAACTGCAGATTGGGGAGTACATTCAAACCTGGGAGGTGCAGCCCTGCTGGCTTCACAGTGTGGACTTCCTCTGTTCAACCGATGACCAGTATCGTACCTTCTACCACTACCGGGCCCGCTTTAGTACCCCGACCTCACAGCAGCCGATTCAGGGGACAGCTAGCGTCTATTTCGTCGTGGACATATCTAAAGTCAAGCCCCAAACTCTGCCCGTGGAGGTGCACTTCGTAGTGGAGTCAAACCGGCTGGTGCACACACCCGGGAGGACCAGGTTCAGAGAGAAGTGGCTGGCGGACGTTATCGAGAGCAAGACTTTGCTGCGAAGAGCAGTCAACCTGTAAAACAGGTGGCAATAAACACCACCGAACCACCCAGAAAGAGACGGTTTCTGGATGTTTCCCAACATACTTACCGAGCGTTAACTTACATTAAACATTTTAAGTGCTGGCTTTGAGTTGTCCGTCACCGGAATGAGTATCAACCCACTTCAACTTCAAATAAGCTTTCTTAAAAACAGTAAATAACAATACATGCTAACTTAGCTAGCTACTTTTCACTCTTTAGTTTCTGTCTCACTTGGAGCTACGTTTTCTAGGTTGGACCTCACACTGACGATAGCTAACGTTAAGCTAGGTTTGGCGTTGAGCAAATCCACACCTATTTAAAGACGATACTGTTTGTTAGGTAAGATACTCAGCCTATTTAAATTACTTAAACGCCTCATGACCATGATGTTTAAAGTCGGTTTGCTTGGCACACAGCTGGCAAACGCAATGTGTAACTTACACGGGGAAGCATTAGCGTTTCATTAGCCACTGATGTCCATGCTAGCAACACAGTATTGTCGAGCAGTTTGTCAATTTACACAATGCCACAAAGTAAACAAACGTCTTCTTACCATACGAAACAAAGACTCTTCAATATGTTGCCAAAATATTTTCATTCAATACGGTGGTGGTACATGGGCGCTAAGCGCTAGTTAGAAAAAAATAAACAGGAAGGTGAGAGGATATGACGCATGCCTTTGGTTTTTGGGCCTGCGAGGTGTAATGCTTTATTGGTGCCACTAGGTGTCGACAAAACATATACCACAATGGAGCACTTATCTCATGTTGAAAATGCTTCTTTGAAATACATAGAAATTATAATACAGGAATTACATTGTGATACATAAAGATAGATGGAATATTAAATAGAAAGATTAACTCTCCATGTGCTTAGAGAAGATGTGTGGGTACAATAGTTTTTGACAGCAGTATTAACAGGAACAAGCAAATAAAAGGATTGTTGGTAGATGAACAATGTATAATATCAAAAATTAAAATTAAATATAGATGGATGGATGAATAAACAACTACAATGGGGGGNNNNCAATAAATCACTATGTGCTATTGTGTTCTTATGTCTGTGTGTATTTCCATTTCTATGTCTGCTGCTAAAGACTATTTTGCAAAAATGTGTGCATGTGTATGCTCCTATTTGTGTTTGTGTAAATATGTTAAATACATGTTCAGTGCATGATGATTTGACTTGATTAAAATGAACACACACACACATACACTTAGTGTGTGTGGGCAAGAGGTTGGTTACAGGTTACAGTGGCTGATGATGATAATAGGTCTACAATCTGAGATGTAAAGGCGAGTAGCAACCCTAGAAAAAAACAATACATGTCAAAGTGCCTTTTCAAAAGGACAATGCTCACTTGATGAGAAAAGAAACTGCCATTTGTTATAGACAGTTCACTTGAAAATAATTTATTTCAGAGGCGCAATGGCAGCTGTGCATAGCATGCATTTATCTCTGTTTTTTTAATACATATATATATATATATATATATATATACATGCAAATGCATTGGGGAAAATAGCAGTGTCTGCAGTTTTCTTTACAAACTCAAACATTTACTGTATAAACTAAAAAATGCTAGAAGATTTAGTCTTCCTGTTAATCACTGAACTAATATTTAGTTGTATAACCTGAGAACTGCTTTACATCTGTGTTGCATGGAGTCGACCAACTTCTGGGCACCTGTGAGCAGGTATTCCGGCCCAGGACGATTGGACTGCATTCCACAATTCATCTGCATTTCTTGGTTTTGCCTCAGAAACAGCATTTTTGATGTCACCCCACAAGTTTTTTTTGGGCTGGGCACTTATAATGTTAACCTTGTTGGTCTGGAATCAAGATGCTGCTCGCTTACTGGTGTGTTTGGGGTCGTTGTCTTAGTAAAAGATCCATTTCAAGGGCATTTCCTCTTTGCCATGAGGCAACCTGACCTCTTCAAGTATTCTGATACTCAGATCCATGATCCCTAGTATGCAATATATAGGCCCGACACCATAGTATGAGAATGACCCCCTATTCACGATGCTAGCACCACCATGCTTCATTGTCTTCATAGTGTACTGTGGCTTGAATTCAGTGTTTAGGGGTCGTCTGATAAACTGTCTGCGGACAAAAAGAATAATCTTGCTTTCATCAGTCCACAAAATGTTTCACCATTTCTCTTTATGCCAGTCAGTGTGTTCTTTGGCAAATTGTAACCTCTTCAGCACATGTCGTTTTTGCAGCAATCTGACATTGTGGGGGCTTCTTACCAATAGCTTGGCTTCACATAGGCATCTTCTAATTGCTACAGTACTCACAGGTAACTTTAGACCTTCTTTGATCAACAAAGAGCTGATCATTGGCTGAGTCTTTGCCATTTGGGCTCTTCTTCCATCCATTCGAATGGTAGATTTCCTTTTTCTTCAACATCTTTCTGGTTCTGGTTGCCATTTTAAAGCATTTTAGCTCATTTTAGCTGAGCAGCTTATCACGGTCTGCACTTCTGTATATTTTTTAACCTCTCCAATCAACTTTCGACCATTTAACTCAGGTTTTCAGAGAGTGCACTTTAACCAGCATGCACAACACTTGCCGCCTTTGTCCTTTGAAGGGCCACCTGTTTGACACCTTTTTCACAGAACGAATGACAAGCTAATGGAACTACACACTGCTTTTACTTTTAACAAGCCCCCTTTCAATTAGAATCAGCAGTTAGGTCTGTTGGTTTTCCATTACTCTACTACCCCTACTAGTACATTATCTTCCTGGGAATATAATTACTCTCAAAAACAGTGATTGATCTGGTTAATGATGTTGGAGTGCTATTATTGTGAACACAAATATATATTTATTGTGCATCATGCAGGCACTGCATAATGGAACAAACAAATAGAAAGTCAGATGAGCATTATGAAAGAGATGCCTGCAGCTCCTTCAGGTACAATAGTCATTCTTAAAGAAGAAACAGCTTCTTTTCACTTGCCTCAGGCAGCAGAAGGCAAAAAAGGTATAATAGATGCTTGATGAGTGACACTAAAAAACTGCCATCCTTTTTCTGCTTTGCACCCACGCCACCTTCTATTGTTCGACATGAACACTGTCATGACCTAGAAAGTATATTATCTCACATTTGTCATGGGTGAAGTGGTGGCAATGTTTTTCATTTCTCCTTTTGTCACAGCTACACGCTGAGTGTACTGTATACGTGTCATAGAATAGTACCTGCTGCTCACACATTCTGTGACAGGGTTTTTATTATACTGTACTGTACTGAAGCAGTGCCGGGAAAGAAAAAAAGATATACTGGGACTAAAAGGATATTTTTTGTATGGTGTTTTAAAGGGACAGCTGATGTATTATTACTCTTGAGGTTTCAAAACTAGACAACCTGACAAACAGGATCTTGAGTTAGGAGGTTTGAGACTAAAAATCCACCGCCAATCTGGAAAGTGAAGTGCAGAATTGCCTTAAATTTGCATTCTTTCTAACGGCCAGCAGGGGACGACTACATTGATCCTATCTATCTCAATACAAAATAAGACTACTTCTCACTTGATATATTACCTTAAAAAATTGCTGTGGCAAGATTATGGTCTCAATTGCTAGTTTCAAGTAATTGTCAAGTAATTGTGTCAATTATGGCCCTATTTAGAAGAAAATATAGTAAAGAAGCTTATGATTTAGGGCAGGGCTACCTTTGATTGATAGGCTGCTCACACGGCGAGCTGTCAGGATAGAAGCAAAACAGTGCGTACAGATAGGCTGTTCAATTTAGCTCTGCCCTTTAATTCAAATATAAGCTGCGTTTCAGACATATTCTATCCTTTTTACTTTCAGTACATACTAAGGATGTCATAACAAAGGACATGCTGTTGCATGCAGTATGCAACCAAACAACTGGGACTTTCTATTCATCATCACATGGCACTTTGAACTTTGACCTTCTGGTCCATATGCTGCGCAAAGGTCAGAATAACCAGAAATCCATGCTGGCTTGCATTCTGCAAAATGTGACCAGATGAACATATTGTGTACTGGGGAAAATGAATATTTTTCTGGCATACTACACTGGAACGCACAAATGGTCACTTCTGGCCCCAGAAAACCTCAGTAGTTACTGTGGCTATGTCCACTTTTAATGTACAGTCCAGTCAAAATGTTAATTATAGTTTTAAACTGTAGGCATTGTGTTTGAAAGATAGGGGCACTGAACAGGTCGCCAGGATACAATGAAGGCAGCAATTAAGTTGCATAAATGGAAGAGCAGCATTCAAAACAGAATAAAAGGATATCTGGGCCTCTGCTGCGTCTTCTTAACATGTTTCTTGCAAGCCTTATGAAAGGCAGTAAATGTCACCGGCACACCCCTTTCTTTCATAATTCATGCTGCAACTTCAACTGTAATTTAAATGTTCTTTGTGTTGCTCAAGAGCCTTCAGCTAATATTTCTGGTTTGGTTAAATGATAAATGTTCAATAAGAATTCTTTGATCATCTGATCTCGCTGGTCCACCTAATAGGTTCTGCTCATTCCACCTTGAGCAGTCCAAGACTATAAAAAACATTCCTTTTGATTTTCAAATTATTCCTTATTATACCTTTTCAGAAATTTGAAGTGCATGGCCATTAAACCTCACCAAGTGACGTCCTCTGCTTTTAAGCATGATGATTTTTTTGTGTGTGTGGCAGTAACACAGCTGTATTAAGGCTGACTTTTCTACTCAAACAATACCGTCAGACCCAACCGTTCTAATAGCACAGAAGTATACTGCTTTATAATTGACTCAACTGCTCTCTCAAGCACTGGCGAAAATAGCATAAAGGGCACTGAATCAAGTTTTTCTTTACTTTACTAGCAATTTACTGCAATTTTTCCACAAAGAGGGCCCACATTAGGGCACCAGGGGGTTGATCGAACTGCAATGAAAAGGTGCTGATAATTTATGCATAAAGTTTGAGGATGAAATTCTTAATAAAAAAATAAAATAATATTAACAAAAAGACACGATTACAAAATAAATTTGAATACCTATAACTCATGATAGACCCGAGCAGGTGCATCGTAAAGATTATGTGTAGAAAACAGGCTACAGATAATTTATTTAAGCAGAGTCATTAGAAAATGTATTCACCAGATGAGTTAGATTAATAATTAAAGGTTCAGGAGGGCAGGGGAATCAATCTGAATTTCTGTGGGGTTACTGGTTTGGTGATTACAAAACCACACGTGTTGACTTAAATCAAGGTTTTCTTTTTCTTTCTATTAAAAATGATCTTATATAAGTGTTTGTATGTGTCATAAGGCTGATAGTGACAACAGTCGTCACTGAGAGTGACTCCCCCACATCTCCCCTCCACGGCTTTCCCTTCTCACAGCCTTCACGTCACATCCAACACGCGCGCAAAGGAGGGAAATGTGGAGATGCCTGTGTTGCAGTATTCCAAACCCTACTTAATGTATGGAAACGTCCATTGAGCCCAGGAATTCTACAAATCATACAGGAAACATCAAGAATTAAATGGGTTCCAGCAGAAACCGCTCAGAATCGACAGCAGATGGGGATGGAGAGGTGTATGAACGCTTTGCGCTCATTAGAGCTGGGATATTGGGTTTGGTTTTTGTGCTTGCCACATGTGGCAATCTTTTCTTCCTGGGAGTACTCTGGAAGAAGCGCAAGAGAAACACAAAGACCCAGCTGTTCCTGTTGCACCTGTGCTTGGCTGATCTGGTGGTCGCGTTTTTCCAAGTGTTGCCGCAGTTTCTCATGGAAATTACGCACAGGTTCCGAGGCACGGACTTCCTGTGCCGGTCCGTAAAGTACTTGCAGGTGGTGGGGATGTTTGCCTCCACGTACATGATAGTGGCCATGACTATTGACCGGTACCACGCGGTGTGTAAGCCCATGGTTTCTTTCTTAAACGGCTCGTTTAGAAGATACCTCTCCATAGGCGCAGCGTGGCTCATCTCTCTCGCCTTCAGCGCTCCTCAGATCTCCATCTTCTCTCTCCAGGAGGTGGAGGAGAACCAGTACGACTGCTGGGCTTCGTTTATTGAACCGTGGGGGAGCAGGATCTACATCACCTGGATCACCCTGTCAGTGTTTACTGTACCTGCAGTCATTGTGCTCTATTGCCAAATAAGAATATGCACAACGATTTACTTCAACATGAAGAGGAAGGCGCTGCAGGCAGGGCGCGCGGGCACAAAGGGGGTGTCCAACGCGATGCTGAAAACTGTCAAAATGACATTTGTTATTATAATGACTTATACAGTGTGTTGGAGCCCATTTTTTGTTGTCCAGCTGTGGTCTGCATGGAGCCCCAGCAGCGCGCCTACTCAAGGTTTGTCCAAATGAGGTCATGGAGGTCCCCAAAGATGCCATTAAGAATGCCCCTGTGGTGTAGGCCCACGTGTTATACATTGAGTGTGTTAATGAATGCTTTTCTGCCAACATTCAGTCCTCTCTTTCCTCAGTGACTCATCTATGTTCATATAGGTGAGTGCAGTTCAAGTGGCCACAGATGACTGACGAGCCAATAAAAAGGCATAAAGAGTCAGTGCAGACCATAAAAACATAGAAAAAGACTAAAGTAATTTCCCAATTAGAGACCAATGCAGGAAAGACAATAAAAATGATAAGAAAAAATGTAATAAAACTGATAGAAGAGTAATGGCTGCAAAACAGATCATATGAAACTAGATTAAACAATCAGATCAAGGGCAAAACAATAAAAAAAAAAATGGAAATAAAATGCAATAAAAGATGAGACTAAAAAAAGAGAAGAAATATATATAATAGGTGGGATGAAAAATACAAACAAAACAGAGAGAAAAAATACAACAAAATATAACAAATAAAATGATATAAATAATGTAAACAAACCAGGTTTTAGATTTTAAAAATGTAAACTCCTCCAGCTGCTCACAGACCCTCAAGCCGACTGTTCCAGCAACATGGAGAGAAAAGTTTCCTATTCACTTTCGAACAACTAACAATCTCATGCCAAAGCAAATGAGGGGCCATACTGGTTCATGTGTCATTAGCATGTGAGGAGCAAGATCAAGAAGTGCCATTAAAAAGCAAGCAAAGAGAGATTTTTTCTCACATTTTCCGTCTTTCTTTCTCTCACAGGTCCAGTGTTTGCCATCATCATGCTGCTGGCCAGCCTCAACAGCTGCACCAATCCCTGGATCTATCTCTACTATAGTTAAAAACCACATGTATGAACATTTGAAGGGTTTTTTTGACAGTTGGACCTGACAAACTCCAGCGTTTCAAACACTGGTTAAGTGTCAGCAAAGCTGTGCATGAGTGTTCGCTTGAATTTTTGTTGCCACCTTACAGTATTTTGTTATTTAATTGATGAAAAATACAACAATCATTATGTGGTGAAGACACTTTATGTTTTAGCAGAAGAGTTTGCAACTGTGAAACATGATCAGACACGGAGCTTCATGCATATTCAAATATGCCAGCATCTTTTCCTGAGGCCGAACAGCACTGACACAGAGCACAACACATCCTCTCATTAAGAAAATCGGGCTTTCAAAGTCAAGACAGAAATCAGAATTTTCTTTCCACACACATACAAAGAAACATAGTGTATCCTCCATGGACATGCTTTAATTAATGTTCTGTGAATATTTATTATGTAATTAAAATGTATATTGCACGCACAAGCTGTTTGCATGTCTTTTTTCTGCTTCTTCTCTAGTTTTACCCTTTTTCCTTTGATCACAAATACACATTAGAAGATACTGTCACTGATAATGAATACAAATAAATGATGATTTACTTTTTGTAGCACTGATACCTAAATAATAATCTTTGGCTTTAGTTCATTTGATCCGTTAAGTTTAGATCTTTATCATATCATTTGATTCCTTTTTAATTGATCATTATTTGCCTGTAATGGCCTTGCAGCTTTGTTAATATTGTGCATTTCCAAGCAGAGATTAGTATCATTACTCCACATGCACTTTGAGATCAAGACTTGCACTTAAAGGGATTTGGTTCTTTGAAAGGGAAAACAAAACGTCATCACAGTGCGTTACGTTTTGTTTTCCTGCCGAGATGTGGAGCAGCAGGATTACAACAATTTCATTTCATGACTAGTTTTGAGAATCCATTTTCTTAATCATTGCTGTCATTCCTCACTAGGGAAATACGTCGTGTTGTAACCTTTTCATGTAATGCGAAACCCTGGAGTCATTTGAAATTGCACTTCACAAATCCTTTCATATATGCAATCAATTATGGTGTTATTAATTTGAAACCAATTTAGCTTCTCCGCTGCGTCTTCGTGGAATTAAAGTTGCCCCCATCGTGGACATACATCTTATTATCCATGATAACTTAATTATTAAAGTCTCCATTTGTGTTTTCACTGCATGTGTGGGTTAAAAATGCATGGTCACAACAAGCCATTCCACACTGATCCACAGCTCCTGTGGAACAGTGTGGAGTGGTCTGATGCAGTGCAGATGCAGCCGGTGGCACATTTCATTCTGGCAACCTGCTCCAAATAGGATTATGCATCTCACTTGGCTAAAATACTATGATGCCGAATCCAGCGCCCAAGGGTGGAAAATTTACAGAGATAAATCCTGCAGCTGCTTCGTGTTCATGTCATTGCCTGGGGGTTAAAACAATCAGCAGGGACATAGTGGACACAAACACAGCCCTCCTGAGAAGCACAAGCTTCAAGAAACACATTTACAATACACTTTATACTACTTCAGAGTGGATCCACAGCTGATTTCTCTGCTAAACTGAACGTTTTGCCGGAGATTGCACAGAATGACACTGGCAATCAGCAGAGGACAGAAAAATACAGAATAAGCCTTTGCTTTGATGGATATGACTGCTAGTGGTTCAAAGGCAATAAAGCCACCATCACTATGATAAAAAAGAATGGATAAGAGGTGTATTGACTGGTTGTTCCAGTTAATTAAATACCAGGAGAAAATCGTTTTTGTAAATATACAGGTATTAAAAAGACTTCCAATATGATTAAGTAATACGTTAGGAAATTGTATTGATCACAAGTCATATGCAATCATGTCAAACTGTTAACACATTCAACATATACCTATGTATGAGTAATCCATAGCAACAAGCTGCTGAAAATCAAGGCATAGCTCCCTGTAAAGACGGTCACACAGTGCCACCATGTGGACACACGTGGTAACGACATGGCTTTTCTCACAGCGGGAGCTTTGACTTGTCATCGAGGGAACAGCACAGGTGGTATTAATAGCATTAAAAATGGCGCTGTATCCTGCACGCTGTGAGCAAAATATGCATGAAGGGCACCAGGAACATGAAGTACAAAGCAGGTACGTTTCATTCAGCCATCATTCGTTTTATTATTATACTTACACCCTCTTCAAATAATGGAATCATCATGGAGTCATTTTTTCTAGAAAACACAAAAAAGACTAAACCAAAATTTGAATATATGATATTTAGGCTAAAAAAAGTTTTAAAAAATTACATGTCATTATTTTAGGAAGGTGACAATATGGAAATTAGAGCAATTTTGTATGCAGGATGGAACATGCCAAATTAAAAAATAAATGCATAAACAAATGACTCGATATATTAATTGAATGTACCAGAAATAATTAGGAATAGATGAAGGCATTAATAAATTAAATGTGACATTTCTGTTGTAATTTGCTTATTTATTTTCCTATTTCATATTTACTTTTTTTTTTTTATTCATCAATCACATTTTTTAAATAACATGTCCATTGTCTTTTATTTTGCATTGATTTTTTTTTAATAATTAGAAAAATTATATTTATTTTTTACATTTGCATTTCCCCGGATTAATTTCCATAATGTTTTTATTAGTAGTATTATTTTAATGTATTATTATTTTCGTTATTAATTTCTTTATTTATGTGGGGTCTGTCATTCAGATTGTGCTGTGTATTTTTCGTACCTTAAAAACATATGTACAATACATATGTAACGCATATTTTTTATTTTGGCAGGTTCTGTCCTCTGCACTGTGGCAGAACACAGCGTACCATCAGAGATTTATAAGACACTATTTAAGCTGCTGATCATTATGTATGGGAGCATGTGCAACATCAGCAACAGTGACTTAATGGTAAGAATAAAATCCATGCACACCCATAATCTCATTCCAGAGTTCAGTTTGCAAAATTAGAGCACCATGGATGATATATAATCTTCTAAAATTTTCTGTTTCTCTTTAAAAACAGCACCGTCTCTCTTCAGGAGGGCCACCTCGGTCTCCAGAGCACGGATTTTAGCCACTGTGCTCTCCTCCCTTCGATCCAGCTCCAAGATCTTTGCATGCAAACTCAAGATCTTACTCCAAAGCTGATCTTTGTCCGTGTCCGGTCTGCAGTATGAATGCTCGTAAACAGAAATGTGTTCACCCTCGCCGGGTCCCGCCTCCTCCAAAAAGCGGGCCGTGGGTTCGTCCTTGACCATTTCCACGGGGACATAGCTGAAAGCCTGGCCCAGCGCTGCTTGGAGGGCAGCTGCATCCACATTTTCCTCTCCATCCGAGAAAGATCCCAGAGACTCGCAGCACAACACGGTCACAATGGAATCGGCCTGCTCCTCAGAGCGGGCATCATCGCAGGATGCTGTTCCACTGTCACCTGGAATCTCACAAGCAGAAGTCTGTATCACTGACAGGTTTGAATGGCAGGTGATGCCGGTGTCCGACGCCAGAGGTGGTTCAAATATCATCTCTGTGTGTTTGTCATTGATCCTGTTTGTTGTGCTTGACTCGGCCTTTTTGCACGTTCTGCTCAAAATGAGTGGCCTCTTGCTGAGAGGAGAGTCAAATCCTGTGGGCTCAATGTCAATGTCTGAAGTCCCGGCTTTGGCCTTCGGGCTTCTCCTAATGGTTGAAACTTTTTTCTCGTCATCCTGAAATAAAGGAAAATGAGTCTGATCATTCACAGGCAAAATAACACAAAATCAGCAACATGCTTTTTGCACACCATAGAACTGCAGATTTTCTGCAAGTAAAAGGGTGTTAATACTTATTGTAATGCTTTTTAGTCTGAGAAGTGTTTTCTGAGAAATTCTGAGAAAAGTTTTAATTGAAAAGATATCTGCTATTGTCTTTTAATTGATATTATGTCAGACTGTTTTCATAGGTGAAAAAGTGCTTATTTTTATGAACTAATGAGATAATTATCCCACTAATTCATAAAAATACAGAGCAGAAAAGAAATCTGCTTTTGATTTTCTTAATTAATCAGATAATTATGAAATACTATTTTTTCCAGCTGAATTCTGAAATAATCATCTTATTAATTCAGATTTACAGGGCTATATTTTTTCTCTCGTGTGCTTCTATACTTCCTCATGTTGACATTCTTGTGTGCTTCCTCTTTCTCAAAATGTTTGAATAAATTAGTCAGCTATTCCAGAGCTAAGTTTGTCACGTGTAGGAGGCTGTTACTTCATGTTAGAACCATGACAGATGTTGAGAGAGTAAAACAAGACAAATACATACATCCTCATTGGAGGGAAATATGGTCGGGATGGCTGTGTTCTTCAGGTAGCGGATGCCCCATCGGATATCAAAGCTGTCCTCTGTAAAATGCTCGCTGCACAGATACTGGTGTCGACTCGGGGTCCACTCCTCCCGCTTCATGTTGTCCACCCATTTCTGCAGCCTGGACTTGTCTTGCAAGGGGAACCTTTGGGAGAGAAACATGGAAATGTTAAAAAAAGAAAGAAAAAAGGCTGGTTTGAAAAACAAACATTCAAACATTTAGTTGTGGATAATCAGCTGTCACTTGAATATTACATGATTTATAGTCTAATCTTTTTACAATTGCTCTTATTAAACCATTACAACCAGGTATTTACTTATTATGACAATAGTATACACTGCTGCCATTACACTATTGTTAACTTCTCACTGCCTCTCTAAATAATATCATATCTGACTCAAAATGCTAAGTATAACAAAGAAGAAGCACTTGTAGCTAAACCACAGTAAAGCATCATTTAAACTCAGAGACACGCCAGGAAGAAAACAGACAACATACGGGTAGAAGCTAATTCTCCTGTTGTCTTGTCTGGATGCACTTCCCCCGCGGTTTCTACAAACTTTCACAGCGCAGTAACGGGGCATATCTGCATTAAAACTCCATGTAAACGCCTTTGCAGAGACACGTTTGTTGCTAAAAAATCAATAAATTTGAAAACACAAACCAGCTCGTAAACTGTCACTTCCGGGTTGTAGCTGTCAAAGCGGAGATGACGTATACACTATTTAATTATCAAGATAGTTAACGTACCATATATAATAATGAACGGTTGCACAACTACGTGGGAGGAATGAAATAAAATGCGTCTCATTTTAGCTTTCAGCGTCTTTTTCATGAATACATATGTCCTAATAGCACACATAACACTGAACAATGTAATTAATTGAGTTGAAAACATGTTAATGACTCTCACCTTAACCAATAAGGCAAAAATTACGGCAATGCGAAGTCGGAAGTTGACGGAGTTCATCCTCTTGCTCTGCTTACTTTCTTCTGGGACTATCCCCATTCTCCACGTGCGCACTGTTTCCACCAATCACAGCGATCTGAGTCACTGTGTTAAGAAATGGACCAATAGCGTTGCGAGTCGTGGTGTTACCGCTCAGGAATGCAGCTCGTCAACAACTGCTAGCTTTCGTTTCGCATCAGCTGGAGCTGTCGGCTGCTGGTAGCTGTATCCTCAGGCTGTTTGTCACCTCCTCTCCAGGTAATCCCCTTTTCCAATACGTATTAGCGTTATTTGTCGTGGGTAGTTTATCTGCAACTGAGAACAAACAACAGAGTATCGTTAACCATCTATTTGAAGCTGGGTTAAATTTCTCCTAATATTGACTAAAACAGTGAGTTGTCATGTTCTTGAGTCCAACGCTTTTCTTTTGAAACTAGCTAGCAAAGTGGCGTTATTACATTATAATAACGTGATTTAACTTATATTCTAGTTAGTCTTATGATAGAAAGTACTGAAATAGTGAAGTTATTATCCGTTTTGAGAGGCTTCGTACGTGTCAAGGGTGTGTGAAGTGTGGTTACAGAGCTGTCAAACTGTTCTCTTCACAAAGGTGCCAAAATCAGCAGTATGGCCACAGCGCAGTCTGCGTTGCTACTAGCAGTACATATTCTGCTGATCTCAGAGTTCATCCTGGCCAAGAGGGACTACTACGACATACTGGGGGTGCCCAGAGATGCCACTGAACGTCAGATCAAGAAGGCCTTCCATAAACTGGCTCTGAAGTACCATCCTGACCGAAACAAGGGCCCAGACGCCGAAACCAAGTTCAGAGAGATAGCAGAGGGTAAGTGAATCGCTGTGTCATTCCAGGGCCACACCTAACTGTCTGAAACTATGGAATAAGTACTTTGAGAAATGACAGTGGCATACCCATTTATGTAAGCTTTTTCATGATATAGTGAATCTTCGAAAAGAATGTCTTTCATTTCTCCCCTGAAAGACACTCCTAACAGTAAAAATAGCCTGTCTTGTTTTTGTTGTCAGGTGACACATGCTAAAATGACAGCTGTGTGTCTTCATGTCATATTTATTGGCACACTTTTTAGTTTATTGCGAGATGAAAAAAAAGGCAAAACAATAACAAAAGGCAAGGACAGGAATAATAATACAGGGCAGTTAACAAAAATGTCCTCAAGTAAATAATACAGTTGGTTGTCCTGTGTTATGTTGAAAAACAATAACTAAAATAATAATACAAAATAATAATAATACACACTCTCACACACTGGGTTGAGGTGGGGTAAAAATAGCAATATTTTGGGTGGCAATATTTTATAGATACACAGATGCCAAGTATAAATATTTAATTGTATAAATGAATACAACAAACACAAATTAAACTTTTTAATAATAGAATAATTTAATTAATTGTTTTTTCAGCCCACTAGTGCTGAGTTGGGATTTTATTTGTTTTAAATTCATTAAAATTTTGTACATTTATTTTAAATGTTTTGAATTTATAATTTCTAACAGATTTTTAGGACAGGGTTGGTGAGTCTGTCTGCTTGGCAATCCTAGTTTGTTGTATTAAAAGTGTGAAAAACAGGCTGAAAAAAGGTAACACATTGTCGGTAATGTTGTGAAACCTTCGAGCTGCAGTGTGGTAGCAAGCAACACAGTGGGTGATGTAACGCGTCTTTGTCTCCACCAGCATACGAGACGTTATCAGATGATAAGAGGAGGCGGGAGTACGACCAGTTTGGCCACGGCCCGTCGCCAGGAGACGACCACAGAGGAGGAGGAGGCCACTACAACTTCAACCAGCACTACCAGTCCTTCAACTTCGATGACATTTTCAAAGACTTTGACGTTTTTGGTCAGCATCAGCGGCACCAACACCACTTTCACTCCCAAAACCAAGCCCACCAAAAGAGACACTTTGACAGCCACTTCCAGGCCCACAGGGAGACAATGAACAGACAGAAGAGACAGTTTCAGCAGGGAGGCTTCGGTGGCGGACTCTTTGATGACATGTTTGAGGACTTGGAGAAGATGTTCTCCTTTAATGCGCACAGTTCCAGGACTGAAAACGGATTCCACGGCTCGGGGAAGCAGCACTGCAGGACGGTGACTCAGCGGAGGGGCAACATGGTGACCACCTTCACTGACTGCTCCTGAGACAAGCAGGAAACGGTGCTCTGAAGAGGGCAGCCACTTAGGACACTGCTGGGTTTTTAAGTTGTGGTTTTGAAATTTAATGCTAATTTATCTCTTGGTGGATTGGAGAATGGTTTTGCGTGGCTTTTGTATGTAATTTCCTCTAGGAACAAATATCCAAGCTGGCCTGATAAAGGGCTGCTTCCAAGCAATAACTCACTCATATTATTGCTCACAGCACAGACCATTACTGAGCCCTCCAGGTTCACTGTGTTTGCTTATGATGGTACAATCTATTAGACTCAGGTATGGCCTAAGGTTAATTTGATTTTAAAATATTACTTTTTCTCCTGAGAGCAATAAGATATAATAAAACACCTCAGAACCATTTACTCTGCAGCTATTCAGGCCATACTGCTATTGTGTTCTCAACAACAAAAACCTTTCTCTAGTGTAAAACCAGGCTCATTTTACCATAATGTACTCATACATTTCTCTCTTAGTTTGTATTCATTATCGTAGAGTTATCACCAATTTTGATTTATAGCACTTGCATCAAATATATCTATAAAAATGGAGCTTCACATCATGAGATGTGTACAAGTTATCAACTGTTACCTCGTTTTAGTTTCTGCATCTACCTTCACTCAGTCAGAGGAGGAACTTGGCATCAGTCCCATGACAAATGCTGGTAAACTTAGCCGCAGGCAAGGTTTGTGTACTCTCTCAGCTGTTTTGTAACCAGCCATGTTGATGGTTACAAAAACCCTGAGTCACCTACCAGTGAAGCTGAGCGGTCTGAAAAAAGTTTCCTGAACTGATAATAATGTGCAATATTTAGCACCTTTGCTCTTCATGTTGCCTATCTTTCATAGACAGTGTGGTGTTAATGTCATTGTCTTATGTCAGCACTTTGGACATGTATGTGTGTGTTTGTATGTTTGTGTTTGTGTTTGTGTGCGCACGGACAGTGCCTGAATGTTGATTGATTGCATAATGTTTGGAGGATGAATAAAAATATTCAAGAGCAAATATGTGTGTTTTACTCAAATACTTACCATAAGCCAGAAGATTTAAAAAAAAAAATGCTATTAAAAAAAGACATAGATCAATTAATTTCCTGAATCTCATTCAGGATTCTCATTAATTTCTCGCTAATTGACAACTAACTCAGATCCACTATGTTTGAAGCAACTTGAACCATGAAGAACATTAAAAAAAACGAACAAATAATATTTTAAAAGTGTTCATGATTTTTATAAATGTAGTATATTGCTCTGTTGTTAAAATGGCATTAGTGAGGACACTTTATAACTTATTTAGGACTCAAAACTCTAAATTTAAAACTTGCATAACACTGACTTGGTCTCACCTTTGATTTCCAGTCATACTAATAACAAAGATATTGTTTTACCAGTTTATTAGAATATTGCTACATTGAATTTGCTTCTGGACCTAAAACTAATCAAGATGTGACATCTAGCAATTACTTACAATGCTTCCTGTGCATTAAACTGATCAAACTTTCTGACTACATTATATGGAATATTAAATATTAAGGGCAGTGAAAAACTGTTGTGGTTTTGCAGAAGTGATTGAAAAAAAAAGAGGAAACCGCTAAAAAATATAGTCATGTGAAGCCTCTGGGAAGATGTCAACATTCTTACTCACTAACTGTTGTTCAGATCGACTCCAGCAGAGAGCGTCCTGTCATAGCACAGGGAGGCAGGAGGGACAGTAAAATCTACAGCCAGTGAAAGAGACGGGCAAGAAAGCAACTTGAGGAAAAACAGAGACATTATGGATTAGAAAATTAGATCAAATATGCTATGACATAGAGTATATTTATAACTTCTTACAGGAAGCTTCAATCTGATGAGATCAGAGAGGGAATAATGTGAGCCGATAACACGCTCCATACAGTGTTTTCAACAGAGAGGATGAACATCACTTGCAAGTAGCTCTAAATTTGAATGCGATGGTGATGCAAGTAGAGAAAAGTGTGTTTGAATTTGTATATAATTTAGAAAAAGCATGAATAATTTTTTTTTTTAAAAAGCTAACTTGATTTCTACCACATGGCGGAGTCAAGTCCTTTATTTATATAGCCAAATATGACAAATCACAGTTTTGCCTCAGGGGTTTTTTACAATCTGTACAGCTCACAACGCCCTCTGTCCTCGGGGTCTCACTTTGAATAAAGACAGACTGTGAATTTACAGCAAAATGATGGATCCATCATTGTTGTGAGATCAACTTAACAAAGGATTAGAAGAAATAAAAGACTTACAAAGAACAGTTTGTAACAGTGAAGGAAGCTTTTTTTTCTTCTTGATTTCGTATCATATCATACAAATTTGGTGTTTGGAAAAACCATTTGTGCTGACTCATTCTCCCCTCTGTTCATCTGTCTCAGTGAGGTATTATAGTCTGGATCAGTGCCAAAAGGAGATTAATCAAAGCCAGATGCTCTTTAACCCCACCTCTCTCTCACTGACTTGCAGCCTATGTTAGACTGCCTCTTCTCTGAGTGCAGTGTAGTGTAGTCTGCTCGCAACAAGGGCTGTTTGTTGATTAATCCTGCCAGATCCAACATGAAACCAACAGTCACACTCAATAATGGGGCGAAGATGCCTATTTTGGCCTTCGGAACATGGAGGGTAAGGCTGAATACTTTAAACTTATACAAACGTCTTAGAAAACAGAAGATGTAAGGACTTCATCTTGCTCTCTCAGTACCCTCTACATCTCAGTGGTTTTATTGTCTGTATTTTTCACTGCAAACTGTTAAAAAAGTACAAGGACATCTAATATTTTAGTAGTGCAACTGCAACACAAAAGAACGGTAAACCTTCTTCAGTTTAATCATTAACAGAGTATTAAACAGATGGCAAATATTGGCCTTTGCAGGAACACATTTGGCAGGACTAGTGGTATCAGCAATGATAACATGACCTTTCAATCCACCTCTATAGGCAGAAGCAGGAAAGGCCACTGAGGCTGTTAAGGAGGCAATAAGTGCTGGGTACAGGCACATGGATGGTGCTTACGTGTATGAGAATGAAAAGGAGGTTGGGGCTGGAATCCATGCCATGATTGACCAAGGAGTGGTGAAGAGGGAGGATCTCTTTATTGTCAGTAAGGTACGGTGTTACAGCCAAAGTCAATAAGCCCACCAAGGCTTTCAAATACTGCAAATGTGTCACTTTTTATCTTCTTCGTTAGCTTGCCATCTCACTGACAGGTACCCTAATATCTTTGAATAGTTGTGGTGCACCTTCCACCTTCCATCTCTGGTGAGGAAAGCCTGTGAGAAGTCACTCACTGACCTGAAACTGGATTACCTGGACCTGTACCTCATGCATTTCCCAATGGGAGCCAAGGTTTGGATACCACTTTCTTTTACTGGATCTGTTTGCAGAACCACCAGCATCAAGAGTTCTAGTCAAACTCAACATTTAGCCTATTTCTCCAGTCCAAGCAAACTTGACATCAGAATCTTTTAACGATACAGTGGCCTCATTAAGTATCAAGGCTTCTCCACTTTCTGCGCACTTAACAGTGTTGTAGATGCAATAAAATTTGCAACAATTTCTAAAAACATGTTTTAGCTTTGTCATTTATGGGCTATTAAGAGTAGAACATACGAAGCCACCATGCCTTTCTAAATCTTTCCCAGCTTGATTCGGTTCCTTGGTGAGCTATAAGGTCTTTTCAGAAATAAAAATGAAAAGCATTTTTCTTCCGATTTCATGTTTTGACTTCAACATTTTTGTTTGGCACTGCAGCCGGGGGATAATCTTTTTCCACTTGATGAGAATCAGCAACTCATTGCTGATGGCAGCAACTTCTTGGACACCTGGGAGGTAATTCAAGTGACTTCTCATGCACTGATAGTTCAACTGACTTGCTGACAGTTTAAATCAAACTAATGTATCTCAAAGGCCATGGAAACGCTGGTGGATGCCGGCTTGGTCAAGGCTATCGGCATCTCCAACTTCAACAAGGACCAGGTTGAAGCTATACTCAAAAAGCCAGGACTCAAGTACAAGCCTGCCACCAACCAGGTACAAAACAAGACTGCCATTCTGCAACATTATACAGGAAGAAAAAGCTGAAGTATTTGAGTGTTCCTCCAGATTGAAAGTCACCCGTACCTGCCCCAAGAGAAGCTGATCGACTACTGCAACTCAAAGGGCATCCCAGTGACAGCGTACTCCCCTCTGGGCTCCCCTGACAGGCCCTGGTGAGGAGCACTGTTACACACAGCTCTCACAGAGAGTGTAAGAAGCTTTACCTGTAAGGAATATCAACTCTTTTCTGTCCATATTTACAAAAGGGCTTCAACCAGTGATCCCACCCTGCTGGAGGAACCCAAGATCAAGGCTATTGCTAAGAAGTACAACAAGACTCCAGCACAGGTAAGACAGGAAAAAAACGTCTACCTAAAGTTTATCTTTTTATTTCTTTTGTTGGAAAAATGACAACTTATTGACTTAACTAAATTTGCTAAGTGGACACTCATAATGACCTTAAATATTGCATTTCTCACTCATAAATAAGGAAGCACAATATAGAGACTTTTAGAGTTGTTACCCCTTTTTCTTGGGATGGTTTTGTGTCTCTGTGCACATTTTCTTCTCACTTTTAAGAGGCCTGAATAATGCTTACATAATGCTGTTTTCCCATCAGGTTCTCATTAGGTTCCACATCCAGAGGAACGTGACTGTCATTATCAAGTCAGTAACGCCCCATCGGATCAAGGAAAATTTTCAGGTATAATTCAACAGCTGGTTTTTGCTTTTGTCTGTTCTTGTACTGGCATAGGGTCATGTTAGGATCTGAATTTCGGAAAAATTATTATTAGTTAGCAAACTTTCAGGAATTAAACCCATTTCATGCAAGGGCTTATAACTAATTTGGTAGAAGATTGTTTGGCAAAATTTGGATCATGTACAATATAATACAAGTAATTTTACTTATTTTTTTCTCCTCTTTCAGGTGTTTGACTTTGAGTTGAGTGAAGACGACTTGAAGGCCATGATGAGCCTTCCCCTGAGGAGAGAATTCCCACTACTATGGTGAATAGACAGAGAGACAAATTATGTGATAATCGATAACAGGCGTAAGCAGATGTATCTGAATTCTCGCTGCATGTTCCTCTTTCTTTCTCTACAGGGCCAAAACCCACAAAGACTTCCCCCTGAATACAGAATACTAGCTCATCAGACAACATGCTGCACCTCTATCAACTATCAAGCTTTCATTTGATTCAAAATCTATCATTTTATCAAAATACTACTGGACTAATTATTTACTAAGCTTCTAGTGAACTATTTTTGTATAATGTTCAAATGTGAAACAATTAATCAATAAATATTCTGACCACTTAAACATTTATGCATCCTGTTTTATAGGAGTACATTGAGTTTCTGTAAGATGCATGCGAAAAAGAAGCCCAATGTCAGTGAGTCAATAAGCTAACGGGCATGATATGATATTCTAAAATTCATACCATACTGTGAAACTGAAATACTGCTGCAACCCTAGATATAACTTGTTGGTCACATTATCACATTATCACCATTAATTATTACTAAAGCAGGCTGCTTGTTGGGTAAGGTCCAGTTCACAGAAGTTACTGTACAGTGAGTATGCAGTAAAATAATTCCGCTAAGAACTTTGTCACAGTAAATAGGCAGTATAAAAATATTTTGGAAAAGTGCCCAACATGCTGCATGTAGCACCAACCAGACAATAAAACAGAAATCATAATTAATGTGGGGGATGATTGGTTAATAACCTCAATAAAACCCAGCATTCATTCAACGGTTGTTACATTTATTGTATCAATTATTCACCTTAATTTAATGAAGAAAACTTCTCACGTGCATCCATGGTGAAGGAAGAATACTTTTTACTGCACTGCATTTATCTGACAGTTTAAGTTACCTGTCCTCCTGCAAAAAGAGTGATTTTTTTTTATACTTTTTATTTAAATACCACAGAACTTTAACTTGAAGGGGAGTATTTTCACTGTTTTGTATTAGTACTTTTACTTAAGTAAAGGACATAAATACTTTTTCCACCACTGTATACATGTGTGATTCACTTCCTCAGTCTTTCTTTTAGGTATTCTGACCCCTGGTGGTCACCAAGAGGCACAAACCTTCATTTATCTGAGTGATTTCTTCACTGCTGTGTAGTAAACTTGAATCAATTTGTTATATTTTTTCCCACAGGACTTTATTTTGATGCATTACAAAACAGCTCACACGGGAAGTGAAAGCGCCTTTTTCGTAACAGGGTTGATACACATGATAATAAAGTGCGATCTATGACTCACTTTGTCAGTATTATGTTCTGCATTTCACAAACATAACAGTGCTTTTGATTTTGTAGGAGTGCTTTGAACATGATCATATAAAATATGTTTGGTCTTACTTACCATTTTTATCTTTCAGTTTAGCCATGGAAATGTAGTGTAGGTTGTTTTTTTCTTCATAGGTGTGGCGCTACAAAAACTACAAATTAAATCTTTATTGGGCCAATGCTTTTGTATTTGCTAATCATGGCACACCGTTAGGTTGCTTGGTAAATTAAATGCCACACCGACTGAGGGGAAATATAGCAGAATTTACTCTTACACTAAGACTTGGCAAGAAAGTGAGGAAAAAAAAGAAAAAGCTAATCAGGCTGACAGAACAGAAAATAAGCCTGTAAGGAAAAGACTCTAATGCTCAACTATGCTAGGTCATACTAAAAAGGCCCTAATTTGTATCAGAGCACCTCAAATTGGGTATAAAGAAGTCTGAGGATTGTGCGTTACTGCTACGGGTTACAAAACTGGTAACAAAAGAGGTTTCTCAGGAGAGAAGTAACATGAAAATAGAACTCTGAGGCAAGGCCACACTAGAGCAAACTGCTCGGAAGAACGGCAAAGCGAGCAGCCTAGAGAGTGGAGAAGCAAACCCAACCACCACTGTAAGCCTGTGGAATCAGCATTTTTTCATTTAGAACTCAGCGTTGAATGGATAGTCCTTGTGCTTCGTGCTCCTACAGAGAAATAAAAAAAAAGGGAAATTAATAAAGGTTGCCTGGCATGTGACATCTTCTTAGAAAACAACAAAGATATATGAACTCACCAATGCATGGGACAGACTCTCCAGCTCCTGTTAAACCCGACGATAGTCTTAACCTCCTCCTCGGTTAGTTCAAAGTCAAACACCTGCAAAGATTTAAACAACATGCGGGAGCCAAAGGTTTAAGTCACACTGAAGGCTAATCCCAGCAAATATCTGAACTATTTCTCAGCTAATTACCTGGAAATTCTCCTGAATGCGCTGAGGTGTGATTGACTTGGGGATCACGATCACGTTCCTCTCGATGTGGAAGCGGATCAGGACCTGGCATGTGAACGTGGTCATAGCTTTGAGAGTAACAACAGCAACTGCATGATATGTGCACATTCTTCTCAAGAGGAAGAAGCTTTATTTTTGTGTGTGCACAAAAACCATTTCAAGCTTTGTTTAGTTCAGTTTCGTTACTATTTTTCAGCACTTTACCTGAGCAGGCGTCTTCTTGTGCTTCTCAGCAATAGCTTTAATGTTTGGATCTTCTAGCAGTGAGGGGTCTTCAGGTTTAGCCCTGCAATAAAAATACAATCATCCAGTTATTTATCACGGACATGTACACATTGAAATATTTTTGCTGAATTCAAAAGGTATCAAAATAATAGAAATACCTAAAACATTATAGCAAATTCTGATTTAAATTAATCAGAATCAAACATGGATGCAGAGGTAGCAGCCAGTGAGAGCAAATTCAGACTAAGAAAAAAAAATAGATTTGTTCAAAAACAAAACAAAGCAAAACAGAAAAGAAGATCAGTACGTGTTGTCACACAGACAAACCACATGGACAAAGAGGAACAACAGTCACAAGTTGAAACTAACCAAAGGAACATGAGCGACATAACACTGAATCAGCATTCCAGCAAATATGACCCACTTTGTAGCAGCGCTGTGATAAAGACAGGAAAATAAAAGGAGTGATATCTTATGTTATTTTGATATAACTGACCAGGGCCTGTCAGGGGAGCCCAGAGGGCTGTAGGCTGTCACTGAGATGCCCTGAGAGTGGCAGTAGTTGATCAGCTTCTCCTGGGTCAGGTAGGGGTGGCACTCCACCTAGTGGGACGGACAAACAAACAACTCTTCAAAACAATGATGCATAACACAACTTTGTAAATGTAAATCTCCAGTATTTAGACATAGGCACCTATTAAAACATTGAACATTTAGAGTGTATAAGGGCTTTAAATTCCATGAGGCTGCAATTATTCTTTCTAGAGGTCACAACTGGCAATTTTACTGCAACTGCATGATTTTTGCCCACACTGCATTGGGATTAACATAAAGTGAGCATGTCTGCAAGGGAAAGCCTTGTGGGGACCCACAGAACACATTTCATTCAGATATATCTTCAGGTCAGAGGTCAAGGGTCCCTTTAAAAATGATCACACCAGTATATTTAGCCCACTATGCTCACCCTTGCTTTGAAATGAAGCCTCTTTAAGAGTCATGTCAGCTGAGATCTAGTCTTAATGTTTTTTCTTAACTTCAGATTGCCATTTTCTGGAATACAACACTTCCTGCTTTATGGGAAAGCAGTTTTTCTGCAAGGCTTAGAAAAAAAAACACTTATTTGATGTCATTCAAAGGGACAAAGTTGCTTCTATTCAATAAGTGAGTCTTTTTTGTGTGCACAGCGACAAAGTGCAGAAGGAGAATGGTGCTGTAATTCAATATACAACAAGACATTGATAGTGATGGATGATGCTGAAAAACAGCAAAAATATAAGGTCACCTCAGCTAATTGGCCCAGCCTGAGGGGAAACTGCTGTGGCCCATTACGAGTTATCAAGACATTTATTTCTCAGACCTGATAGGAGGAGACAGATGATGTCATTATGGCCCTTTGCCCTTAAAGCACAGCGACCATGACATGCATCTGATTTCTTGCTGTTCAGCAGCCTTAACGCAAACACGTCTTATCTATAAAAGGCTGCATATGTTCGTGTAAACAGCAGCTGAAGTATGTGGTTATCAGGTGAAATGTGTTATTTTCGTGTACCTGGTTGTTGGCAGGCTTGTATTTGAGGCCTGGCTTGTTGAGAATGGCTTCAATCTGCTCCTTGTTGAAGTTAGAGACACCGATGGCTTTTACCAAACCAGCATCCACCAGCTCTTCCATTCCCTGAAAATGCCATAAAAGAATTGCTCATCTTATTTCTGTCCTCATTTTTGACCTGTTTGAAAACAAGTGAGTGCTTGTTTATTTAACTGACCTCCCACGTCTCCAGGAAGCTGGTATCATCATTAACTGTCTCTCCTGCGCTGTCCAACGGAAAAAGCTCATCGCCAGCCTGTAACACGACAAAGGGATTAATAGATAATACCATTGCAAACCTGCTTATAGATACACATTGACAGATTCCACCTGGCTCAGAAAGTACACTTTAATACAGTGCTGACTTGACAATAGTGTGCCTACCTTGAAACCCATGGGCCAGTGCACTAGATAGAGATCTAAGTAGTCCAGTTTAAGGTCGCTAAGAGTCTTCTCACAGCCTTTCCTCACCAGAGACTTCTCATGGAAAGTGCACCACAGCTAGAAAATTAAATGACAGCATGCATGTTCAGAAATCCAGCATTAACACACAGTTTACATGCAGCAAAAAAAAAACATCTACAGCATGCATGTGTACAAAATGCACCCCCAACTCACCTTACTAACAATGAAAAGATCCTCTCGCTTGACCACGCCATCCTTGATCATAGCCTGAACCCCCTCTCCCACTTCTGCCTCATTCTGGTAGACAAATGCTCCATCAATGTGCCTGTAACCCGCTGAGATGGCTGCTTTCACCGCCTCGGTCACCTTGCCAGGGGGAGACTGGGACAATGGCAAATTAGAATAATGTGGTACATAAAACATTGGCATGTAAATACTTGTCACTAAAAAGCATATTAATGGCTCATGTTTTGCATTATTTTGCTACACTGTGATCCACATTCAAATTGCTTAAAAATGCTATTGACCCATGTCTAAAAGTAAATTTTAGTTCCTGATTTTGTCTATTTAATTACTTTGGTAACAATTTGGTAGGAAAGGAGCAATAACATTTTTGATTCACCTCATTTAATACTGTCTTTGGTTAATTCACTAACTTCATTTATGTATATATATATTATATTGTGTATTGTATACTATTCAGATTATTCTGATCGTGTTTAGAAGCCTTCTTGTCTTTTATTTAAAAGGTAAAAGGAAAATTGGCTTTAAGCTTTATCAAGGCATATAAAAACCAAGGCAAGTACTTTAAGACACACTTTCATGAAGGTAAATATGACCTGAGTAGGTTGCAATGAATGAAAATGAAGTCTGCTTGCAATGAATTAGGTTAGCTCGGAGTCTTCACATCGAAACTTTACCCTACAGGTCTGCACAAGCCAGCTCCCGGGGACGCATTAGCCACGGTTAAATCAGACATGGTTTTGCCGACTGAAATAAAATATCAAACCACAACCACTCGTAAATGAATAAAATGCCTTAACTGGTGAATTTATATTTAAACGTGGACAGGTATACTGCGGAAAGCTATTTTTTCCCCTCATGTATGTAGCTATGTAACTCCATTCTTATTCCAGCTAGCTTACTTAACAAGTTAACTATTAACCAATAAGACAGCACAGTAGATAAAGATAAACCTACCTTCCATGTTCCCAGACCAATAATGGGCATTTGTGCACCGGTGTTTAGTTTCACTGTTGGTGCCATTTCTACAAAAGACGAGCAGACCCTGAAAGCAGCTGTCACAGTCGAGAAGGGAAAGCAAATGCATACGTCGGCGCGAGCAGCGGAACGATAACAGCGGTGATCGATTAGTGATGCCTTTCAAATCATTGAGGTGAGGAGAGCCCAGAGCCACGCGCTCCTGTCAATCAGTTATTAGAAAGCACCAGTTCTTAAAATTCAGTTTGTAATTATGAACACAATAGAACTCACTGCTTTCCACTCAGTTTGCAATTTAATAATACACGTACAGCAAAGCTTTAAACAGTGGCATCTAGCACAAGCTAAAGAGATGTTCACGTTATATTGTATGACAAAATAAGTTAGTAAATAGCCTACCCCACTTGTGAATTTAGTTTTAATGTGTCATTAAAAAGTGGTTGGTAACAAGAGGCTAAATGAGACTACAGTGGTTGTCGGGGACATTAAATGCTATCAGCCTGGACATGGACAAGAACTCTCCGACTAGTCTACCATATAGCCTATAGTTGTGTTTTTAGGTGATTAGGTTAATAAACAATTTATTAAACTACAGTTTTGCTAGATTGTCAGAGACCATCTGAAGCAAGTCATGCGGCAATTGAGTAGTTTGCTATAGCATAATGTTAGTATACAAGTAATGTTCATTTGTGAAGATTATCCTGCTGAATAAAACACATAAGCATTAGAAATGTGTTTGCCACAGAGCTTATTTTCTGCCATGATCCAAAATTCAGTGCAAAAATCCAGTAGATGAATTCTCAATAGACCCCATGGAGAAGCTAACTTCCTGGTTGGCCTACAAAAATACATAATTTCGTTTGCTCTCTATTGCTTTGCATTTTTTCCAAATGCAGTTTCCACATTGACTCATACAAACACAAACCATATTTGGTTTAGACACCAATGGATATCTGTTGTGCTCTTATGTTTCGGTGCTGGAATATTTTGAGAAAAAACAAAACAAAAAACATTCCGCCCTCTTTAGTTTTGCTAAATACATACGTGATACGTGAAGTACATACTTTAAACATGTGGATGCCTGTGTGTGTGTGTG
>CAFUXE010000310.1:1052085-1066370 GCA_903364295.1 Serranus cabrilla | reverse complement strand
ACACACAGACCAGCCTTAAACCTCAAGAGACAGCTGAAAGAGGGAACAAATACAAGGTGTCTTTTTTTGTCAGAATCAGATAAAACCTCACAGACCTTTAACTGAGCCATTCAACACTCTGAGCTGAAGATAAGAGAGCGAGCAGAGAGCGATATAAAAAACATACAAAGGGAAAAGTTATGGGAGCCAGCAGCCGCTGTGTACCTCACAATGGCTCTCGCTAAAGTTTGTGTCTCTTCTGATCTTCTCCCAGCTGGACGCCTGCTTTTCAGGCCCTGTCTCCTCTGATCTGACTTCAGACACTGGAGGGCCTTTTGCCAGCCTGCAAACTGTCAAAGTACCCCAGGAATCAAACACCGTCGCATGCTGTCATGATCAAAGAACCACAGGTAAACCAGACGAAGACACAGCCACATACAATTGCCATCTAAAAGAGGGGGGAAAGTTTTCATTTCACAGGCTCTTATTTTGCGTCTGCAGGCGGATACCTTTCCACTGTACCGAGTGCATCGATTAGAATAAAGCAAAAGAGAGACGGCCGGGCATTTGAAGCTACAACAGAGACCCGGAGTAGAACCAAGGGCCTCTCAAGGAAACTTCTGGACAAAGAGTGGAGACTTAGGTGAGATTTTAGAGAGTGAAACCAGAAATGTTCAGACTCTAATGGAACGGACAGACAAAGGATGGTGATTTGACAAGTTAATACACAGATCACAATGATCAACCGTCTCTTTTTTCTATTATGTTCAGCCATAATGAATGCTCAGTGCACCTGGTGGTGTCCATTCTTTCGTGGGCTCTTCATCAGATCAGACACTCCACCGGTAAGACCTGACCTGTCCTGGGGAGATCAAACACCTCATTTCATTTCATGGCCTTTGCTCCGTTCTCCCTGCCTCGTTCTCTCCACCTCTCATCTCTCCCATTGGCCTTGGCTTTGCCGTCTTTTTCTCTGTTTCTGCCAGAGCGCCCTGGGTCATAATCTCCACCCATAAATCTAATGTCGAGTGTCAGCTCCTGCTGAGTTCACTCACACACTCGCATTCCGCACATTCCGTCTATCGAACAATAACAAGATCAGGGAGAGAAATCCCTACGTCATGAGTAAATCGTGGTCATTTGTCAAGTGCATTACATGTTCTCGGATACACCGGAGAGGATTGAGGCTGATTTGAGCCCTGCAGACATCACGGAAAATAATTCTTGAAAATTAACAGTAATCCCATGAATATCTGGATTAGGTAGACAGTCTAAATAGATATAAAAGATGAAACAATACTTCAGTTATTTGATTTGATCAGCCAAGGGTTAATAAGCAAAAATTGGATAATCCATCTTGGATGTGATAAAATGTGAATATTTTATGTGTTTTCACCTTTGAAAGTAGATTTAAAGGCATAATGTGTCATTTTCTGCCACTTGGAGTCCCTTCATTCTCATGTGTTGTCAGCTTCTCCCGGTTAGGATTCCTAAAATGTTCATCATTTAGGAGGTTTTAACCGGAAGCCTTCTCTCTAAAATAACAGACCACTTGTTTATAACAGGTGAAAACACTCAATAAAGCAGTTTTACATTAAAAATGAGTGTTTCTCTGATGTGGTTTAGCACACCCGATGACTATAATCTTTCATCTGGTTATAATATAGTTAAAAATAACAATATCATAACAATTTGGCTTAAAACCAAATAAAAAGTCAATTTATTACAGCTTCTGACAGACAAACAGTGCTGACGCATGTGCAATGACAAGTGACCAATGGGAACACACCATTAGCTTGATTAAATTAAGGCTTTCTTTATGAAAATTGTTGGAAACATTTGGAATAATGTTAGTCAATTACTCAACAAAATATCAAGCATAGGCCTAGTGATTTAATGTGGAAAAGATACATATTATAACTTTAATATTTGGGGGATTTTGGTCTGTTGGTTGTACAAAACGAGCAATTTCATGCTAATTTTTCACTATTTAGTTACATTTCATTGACAAAAAAAGTTGATAAATTGAAAATTAAACTAATAGTTACAGCCCTTGAGTGATTCTATTAATAGCAAAAAACAAAACCCACAAAAATATTCGTATATTTGTAAAAAAAAATACAAACTTGCATGTGCTCAAAATTGCAGTAACACATTAGGAAATTATTGTGAGATTTTCACAGATTTGGCTCATACTGTTAATTTTCTGGTGTTTTGCTGCACAGGGTTATGTGTGAAAATGAGTTAAACCAATTTGGACAATGTAACATGACTGCTGCTGTTTGGTACTGGCATATTTGTGAGGAAGAGCATCACCACTGTGAGCGTGGACATTACCAGCACTGACTTAAAACCCATTGGTGTTGGTGTGTGAACGCTCACATAGCGTTAAAATCGTGTTAAGGCGCCGGTTATGTGAACGAGAGAAGCTGCTGCCTGGACCAGAATAGTTCAGGCACTTTATTCAGTTAATGTTAGGGAATGTACATGTGAAAGGAGCCTCTTACTCACTGAACCCTTCAGCATGTTGGGAGTTTTTGCCAGTTTCCTTTCACACTTTGGATCACACTTACACGTCACAAAAACATTTCAAACTACTTCTTGTAAGAGAGCGTAGAATAAGGCATTATATTCTTTACATTCTTCTCATTTCTGGTAAAGTATCTGGTTTTTGGTTTGTCTGTGGCCCTGAACTGCATGTGACAGACAGAAGGAGTGTCCTCGCATAACCACAGAGAACTTCAGTTATTGGGTACAATTCTTATTCGGATGGCAACAATGTGGAAGTTCTAAAAACAGAAAACACAAACAGTGTCTCTTTTGTCTCATTCTGGCCTTAACAGTGCTCCTGAATGCTGGTATTTATAACAAGCAGGGACCAGAGATCATTTGAAAATGTGAGCTGAATTATCTGTAATGACTTTGGACGTGCGACGAGAAAGTTAAGAAGTTTTGGCCAAAAAGGAAAACATTTCTCTGGAGCTGCAAAACACCCTTTGAGCATTATTATGGAGATTAAAGAGCCAATTATATCTAAATTAGCCTATAAACATTTCTAAAAAAAGACAAATAGTGCAGTAATTTATGTGTTTGTCGGAATGCAGTGAGGATCCATGTGCAAATGAGAGTCAGGACACTGATGAAACGTTTCAGGATATTTGGACATCCAGAGCTAAACAAGCTAGGGAAACTCAAGATTAGTCATCCCTGTTAGTTTGGCATTGGGTCCTAGATGTGTGTATACTATGACACAGTGTTAATTGACTAAAATATAAAAAAAACTGTTGAAATTCCTTTTAAAAGCTATAACTAACTATGCAGCAATGATAAATGAACATGTCAAAAACCACCTGCCACCAGGGGACAATCAAGATTTTTCTGGCTTTACTTTCAGGCAGCTGTCATGGAATCCATCCATATAAACAGTACACATTGTTTTGCTTCTATCCTGATGACATCTTGTTGTGTTAGCGACTTGTCAATCAAAGCTAGCCACGCACTAAATCATACCCTGCTTTATCTTCTATTTCCTTCTAAATGGGGCCATTATTTACATAATTTACATCACATTGTATTGTAGAAGACTTAAATCTACTGGATGAGACCATATCTTGCTACAAGAATTTTTCCTGAGGTAATAAATCAAGAGAGGAATCGTCTCATTTTGTATTGAGATAGATGGGACAGGACTCCTTTTGCAACCGCTGTTGGCGACCCCTGTTGGACTTTTGAAAGACTGCAGGCATAGGTACGTCAGGGTTTGCTTCACTGCTCATACCGGTAAGTTGCTGCTTGGCCATACCCTCTCTTGCCAGTTACCGAATGTGAAAAAAAAGGTTGTGGATGTGCACTGTGATTAAGATATGCTCCGATATTGTGTGGGTTCATCCTTTGCCCACGCTTCCTGAAAATGGGGTCATAAGTTTTTCTATCATCCTGCTGACAAACAGACAAACAAACCAAAATCATGACGTCCTCGGCGGAAGTAACAAGTGATTATTTCTTAATACTAAGCAGGAGTTCATCTTTTATCTAGCTTTACCGATCCAAACACTTGCATACATACTGTGTACCTACAGCGTTGGCCATGTCTGTGAGCAGAGGTGCCTCCTCTCTGGCCCCTCAGACGTGGTATGGTTTTTGGCTTGATTAACCACTTAGTTCAGTCTCTCAGACACAAGATTGCAGGGAAAAAGCAAGTAATGAAGTGCTTTTGAATTTGCATTCCTGAGAGCTTTCACAGACGCCTTGATTTCAGTCTGCCTTTGCTGTTTGTTCTCCGTCGAGAGATGTCTGCTATTTTAACGGTAACGCGTAACAAGTGTCCATCCAACCTCCTCCATATTGCTCCCTCATCAACCTAACTGCCATGAATAAACACAATCAACATGCATCTGAAGGGGAATTTGGAGGCTTTTTCTCTCAAATCGTCCCTGATGGCTTGTTCATCGTTGTCATTATGCAGATTACAGTGTGACCGTGAATGCAATATCGGAGCCCTTTTTTCCCCTGGAATGAAATGTCACCGTTCCATAAAGCTGACCAAAAACACTTGTGTGTTTTGTTCTTACAAGTGGAGCGGCGCTCATCAGTTATGGACAAACTGTCTCAAGAATATGAAATTAACAGCATTCAGTCTACACTTGAAAGTCAAGCCTTTATTTTTAGTGTCGACCTTGACAACAATCCCGGAGTGTGCATGCTGCATTATCAGCTGAAGGAGCGGCTGTAATTTACCAGGTAAGTACTGCAGATTGGTGGAGAATTTCTGGAAAAAACCTCAAAACAAAGCTAAATATACTTCACAGTGTTGTAAGACTACGGCTTGTAAACTTTTTTTTAGGTTTATAACTATATTTGATTCATTTATGAGCAACCGGGATGATGTAACACGATGACTTGCAAGAATCTGTCTCGTATATATGGGGCACATGACGTAAACGGTTCCCTTTGCACCCCGCTCCTGAGTGCGAGAAAAGAGGAAACAGAGTTTGGTTTAAATGTGCGGCCCTTTCACTTGCCCATGCTTCCAGGAATGCTGAAACATCAACAGGAGGTAGGCAAACAAGCAAGTTCATTTGGAGAATTTGACGTTGGACTTTAAAGTAGCTGAGTGGACATAAAGTATAACAAGGGAACCTGTCTTCCATAGCCTTCAAATTAAAAGGTAATTCATTTAAGATTAAAATTTTTTTTAATCAAATGGAATAATTACATAATATGGATTTTTTTTTCAACTAACATGATAATTGATTAAAAAAAACCTGCCTCTCTTGGCTAATAAGATGGCTAATAATTGAACATATTTGTATTTTAAAAAGAAGTTTATAAAATGTTGTTTATGCACAACTGTCAATGTAGTAAATACTGACTATGTTTTTATTGATAAATTGCAAACCAACTTTAAAGTTGTGTAGATTCTGCACTTAGTTAATTAAAGTAAATTGGCTTTGTACTATGAGCTGATAATTTATTGGCTATAATTTCATTACTGTAATAATAACTAATAATTTTAATCCAAAAACCACAATCTAAATATTGCTTTACATTGTGCATCCCTATAAATAATAATCCTGCAATTAGAGATATGCTGTAATATGACTTAATGTGTAATTTAAAGAAGCTGTGATCGCTGATGTTCATTGTAAGTGAGGGGGAAAGAAACCCATCACCTTCTGTTCTCCACAAACAACTTCCTGTTTCACAGGAAGTTCTTTAGTTGCAGGTCGGAATGTTATTGGAAATAAATAACACATTTTTGCCTTTTAAATCCAAATATTTCTTGTTCATAGATATATAGATATTATAGCACATTTAAGAATGTATTACATTAGTTCAGATGGAAGTTTAGAGTAAATAGTAAAAGTTGTTTAAAGATATAAATAATTCAATAAATAATTCAAATTTAAGACTAACCAGTGGTGTGAGAGAAAGTTTTACATAATCTTATATTAGACTTGAGATTTGTTTTTGATGATCATTGTGAATGTTTACTGTCATACATACATATAGTTATAACAATATGAACCTATGGCATTAAGTAACTGCATTAAATTATTATATTATTAATGCATTTATGTTAGCGTCACTTTAATAACACACTTTATTGTTGGTTATATGTTGTTATCTGTAAGTAACTAAAGTAAAGTAATAATAAATTATTTAGTGGGGTATAAAAGTACAGTGCAACTTTCTAGCACTGTTAAAAAAACAAACAGTGAATAGACATTTGCTCCACTTGATACTGATAGAATTTCTTGAAATTGCGTTTGTGAAAGTCTCATAGCATCCTTGGTTTCCCTGTACTTCTTGTCCCCGTGTGGGCATGTTTCTTTGATAGATCAGAATGACACAGCAGGAAAATCTTTAAAGTTCCTCATGGGGTGGTTCCTCTTTTTTTTAGTCACCTGATATTATTTACAATATATTAAGAAAAAACCCTGTGAACTTCTCTAATCTTGCATCACGGGAATGTTTTCAGGGCTGTGCGTGCACAGGTTCGGGGTTTTTTTTATATCAAAGATGAGCCCAGAAGAAAGAATGTGTGTCAGTAGTGTGTAGCTGTGCAGTGTGCAACAGCAGGGACAGATGTGTGCAGTGCCACAGAGCTGGTGTGTGTTCAGAGGATGGGGTGCAAACTTGGAGAAGTGTGCAGTGTTACACTGACATTGACATTCATGCACAGGGTGCTCCAAGAGTTTTGCAATCAGAGATGTGACTCTTGTCTGAGTCATGGCTTGTCAGTAATATCATACAGAAAGGGCATACAGTTTATGACACACATGCCTTCCAAAATGTTTGAGGACTTTTTTATTATAGTTTGCGGGGGCTTATGTTGCACTTTCAAGAGGGAAATACAAGTATGCACAATGAGATGTGGAGTGGGTGCATACAACACCACCTTGTGGTCAATCTGGAAATTACAACCTGGGTTTCATTTTCATTTCCAATGAAGAGCAGTAGGGCATTTATTTCTGCCTGATACATGATTGGAATCTTTTGATTAAAATAAATAAATAAAGATAAAATAAATATCTGGACTGTTAATTAAAATTAAAAAATACTTAAAAATTTGAAATCGAATTTTGATAAAAAACTAAATAAAATAAGTATCTGCTCTTTTAATAAAAAAAAATACAATAAAATTAAGTAAAACTAAATAAAAAAATTATTATTTTGGCTTTTGATTGAAAAAACAAATAATAATTTGGAC
Organism: Serranus cabrilla; assembly: GCA_903364295.1. NCBI lineage: Eukaryota > Metazoa > Chordata > Actinopteri > Perciformes > Serranidae > Serranus > Serranus cabrilla. The sequence goes on along the minus strand of CAFUXE010000310.1, from coordinate 1,059,178 downwards.
TTTTGTTTTTAAAAAAAGGAATCTGGGTTTTGGATTAAAAATGTAGCAACATAATATAAAATAAAAAGGAAAAATAAATAAATAAATATTTGGATTTTTGATTAAAAAAACCCTAACTAAATAAAAAATAAATAATGTTATCTATGCTTACTATTAATAACTGTATCAGCATTTAAGCTGAGGTAATGTAGCATCTGAACAGTGTGATGGAGAGATGTGTAGAAGAAGAAGAAGAAGAAGAAGAAGAGCAGGAGGTGGGCTGGAGGGAGTAATGTGCTGGAAGAATGTAAACATTGTCTGCTCCGAGGGCTGACTTCAAAGTGAGACTGTGGTAACCTCCTCTCAGCGGTGGCACACACCCTTGACCGATGAAAAACGAAAGTGAATGTTCATCCACGGTCTACAGCCTCTTCCTGAAACCACTCTTTGAAGTCACAAAATGGATCTGATTGACTTGTGAAGTGGACACATATGGAACAGAATTATATTTGACAATGCACATACACATGTGGCCTGTATTGCTTCCACAATTTAAGCATAATTACACTGCATAGAAGCATAGCAAGCGATGAAAGTACTCAAAATATAGCATTCATTCATTGCTTAGCTTCTGTGCTGGTACTCCTGCCTGTTTCTCTAAACTGGGGCCATGCATTGTCATCTATAGGTAATAAACTTACTATGGATAAATTCCTCATACAACCCCGCATCAAAAAATCTCTCTGCTCTCTAACAAGCTAACCAGCAATTTTGACAAGCTAGCGAAACTGTAGCCAAATAAATAGTTTATTAACCTAACCTACAATCTGTGAGAGTTTGCAAGAACAAAGAAAAACACGACTATAAAGGTAGTTTGTATAGTGCTTCTTCCAGACATGCCAGCCTGTCGTGTCACCAGCGACTCAAAAGCAGTTTGCAGTCTTGATCAAAAATCTGTTTAGGGCCTGTTTAAAATCTAATATATGAGATTAGCTGCTATAATATCATTACCAGGGAAGCACACTCAGATGGAAAGAGAGGTAATGTCAGTTATGAGTTTTAATTCAGTTAATTATCTAAATAGCAAGACTAATGCAGTTATGGCTATACAGAGGGAACGGTGGAGGGTCAAGCTGAAGTTTGATGTCGATAATATCTCTCTGTCTCTCTCGCTATATATATATATATAAATAAAATAACTTTTTTTCTATGACTTCTTTAACACGTCTGGTCATATCAAAGCTGTATTAAAGCGTCTGGAATCAGAACAAATAGTCGAGGAACAGCCTAAACACACAGGTTTGAAACACAACCGTAAATGGTGACCTCAGCGCTCCACACAAACCGAACACACTCTGTAATAATGACCTTGTGTGCAGGGTGTATGTTAAGAAGACTTTGCCGGTGTGATCATTGATAGAGGCTGGATCTCCTGTGTGTCTGAGCTCTTCATCATTATCTTGGCTCGCTGACTCATGTCTTGAGCACAGGGAACAAAACTCTCGCGGCGGCCTTGTTCCCCGACCCGACGGGACGCCGGCAGGGACAATAAGAGAGAATTAGCAGTGAAAAAAGCAAATAAATAGGTGCTTCAATACATGACAGCCCAGCAACAAAGCCCACTGTGTGATGAGAGGGAGAGCGAGAGAGGTAGAGAGAAAGAAGGGGGAGAGAGGCCTTGATGAAAATAAATAGTGGAGCTCAAAGGGAGGCAAGGGTTGAGCGGATTGGAGGTGATGATGAGTGGAGAGCTGTACAAAGTAGTACATCTATGGGAAAGGTTTTAATGAGGCAGACGTCGGTGTGTGTGTGTGTGTGTTTTCTCATCTGTGACACAGACACTCAGAAAATCCTCTGCAATGATACTCCAAACTTCCTGTCTCCACTTGGGTGGGTGAGGATTTGTGTAAGTGTGCAACATGGACGGACAGGCAGAGAGACAGATAGCTTAAAATGTCAAGGAATTTACTTTGATATTATTGGACACGTTGAAGAAGACACAACAAAAAGAGGACATTTTTCCATCAAACAAGCTTATTTTTTAAATTAATTGCATAGGCCAAGACTGATGCAAAAATCCAACTAAATTAGGTATTTGAGCAACAAACTAAAAAACTGCAATAAAAATCTCTGTAGCACTGTTCACAGAGAAGTGAAACACAGGATGGGAAACGTTTTTTAAGAGTTTTAGTCAAGCAATAAGCCATCGAATGCATCAATACTTTGAATGTAGTCTCGTTCCTTTCAAAGTCCCTTTTGTGCACTATGTCTCCCATTTAAAGTTGGGAAATTGGCATTAAAATTGCAGCTACAATGTATTATTAGCATTTCATGTCTGACCCCGAGCCATTTTACCTAAATACACACTTTATGTATAAGCATTGGAGCAGGACTAACCGGGTGACAGGCGCTTATTTGGGTAGCATTCCCAAACCTATAAACACTCTTCGTGTGTTAAGCCAGTTCATTGTTATTTCAGAAAGATGCCTTGCTCATGGGCTAACAGAGACGCTCACAAACCACAGACAAAGACTCAGGCTAAACCCACACAAACAAACCACTTGTTCCAAATGACAATTCTTGGAGGAATGCAGCTAGGTGGACAAAACCCTTTCTCTACATTTACAAAAACCTGTTTCTCATGCCCACGTCATCCACACATTTCTGCACAGTGCCTAGAACCGCCTGGCAAATTCTGCAGCAAAGGTATTCTGCAATGTTGGCGACAGAATAAAGGCAATTAAAGAGTGTTTGCACCATGCTTGGACAGCCAGGCAGCTGTATGCCTCGCCAATTAACCTCCCACATAAGGAGAGAGAGGAGATTCTAGACTACGAGATTATAATCACACACATTCTCTTTGTGTTCAATCAGTTCTGCATTGTAGCAAACGGACGACTCTCCTATTTTACATGTATTCTCCATTAGTACTCTGGTGGCACTGACAGCTAATTTGCACTCAAATATTGTAATTTAGATATGAAGTACCTACTTACTTTCATACTTGCGCCCATGGCTCCCCCTGGGACCGTCGGCTGTTGACGACTTCTCCACATCTTAACCGCTCCTGTGGAAGTTTCATCCAGTGCGTTCCAGCTGTGGCCCATCGCCTTTATTCAAGCCTTCAAAGAAAGAAACGAAGTGGCATGTTTTAATTTATATAACGGCACCAGTGATGCTCAATGCTGGACCTTTTCATGCGCCTTTTGCAGGCTTGAAAAAGAGCTGAAAGGATTTCTTGAGTTAATTTAAAGCACCAAGCACAGCACTGCATGTGATGTTTCATTTTTATTTCTCCTTATCTTAGCCTCTTGTCTGTGATTGAGTTGAAAAAGACAACAATCTACATAGAGGTTTGAAGCAATGTTTTTCCAATCACATTGGCTTTTGATCATATATCAACTGATTCTGGTTATGCTTTGATCTGGGGCATCCTGCTTGTTAATCTAGCCAAAAGAACAATCAGCGTTGTCCAACTATTTACTTCATTTTGGAAAGAAAACAATTTTATATAATCAAATTCAATGAAGGGTCATTTATTCATTGCATAACAAAAAAAATTAAGATACTGTCACAGGACTGAATACGGAAAACTGACGTAGCTGAAAGGAAAATTATTTTGGATATACATTTTTCAAATCTGGTAGCAGACATTAGGACTTTCAGGGAGAAAGTAAAAACAAATGTGAATGTAAAGTCAATATAGTTGCCATTATTGTTAATGTATTCGCTGCTGCCGTCACTTATCGTGCACTGCTTGCCACTGTTCTGTTACACGCCACTACAGTGCAATATAGCAGAAGATTAGCAGAAACATGGTCTGAAAGGGGCTTTAGACAGAGGGTGAATAGAGGTGCAGCAGCTTTGGGCAGAATGAGAAGAACAAAATGTTTCGTGTGCAAATAAGTTCTGGTAGAAATCCTTTCATTTCCCTTTTCATAACACTGAAAAATTCCACAATAAATCATGATTTAATAAGGATAATATAACAATTTCATTACAAAATTGTTTAATTGTTTTTTCCCTTTGTTTTGTTGTTTCTCAGATATCGTGTCGTCAGAAAATGTTCCAGTCGTGCTCCGGCCCAGACAGCCAGTGGGTGATTAGTCAGGGAGAGGACGGACAAGGTTTTTATGATTCTGGACCGCATAGCTGGCCTCAGTTCTTTCCCCCTCGGCCCAGCGGAACGGTTCATCATTCCCGCTCTCAGCATCCCTATGATGGATCCTACACCAGAGCACAAATCCCTGTTTGGTGCCAATCCCAAAACACATGGAAGGTAGGTACACCATTGTTAATGAGAATCAAAGCATTTGTGACTCTCATTTGTGTTTTATCCACAAAAAGAACACAAAGAACTTTAAAATAACTAATCTAGTGTAAAAGATCCACCATCAATGGGAGTTTTTCTTGTCCACACACTCCCCCTAATGACCCATATATCACCACAGGTACATAATTACTGAACCAGCAGGTAAAAAAAAGTCAGATGCATAGTTACAAAGCTTGACCAAATGCATCATAAATATGAAACCCAACCAGGTCGTAAACACAGCGGGCCTCCTCAGGTGAGCCTCCTCCTGCCTGCTGCATAATGACAACTTGTTGCTGAGTCATCACATCTGTTTAGAAGACTTTTGAATAGAAATGTTCATGAAAACAGCAAAGATCATTGTTGTAAAAAGGCCTTTTTTATTGAGATTAGTCTCCCCGATAAATCTGTGTGCTTACAGTGTGACTGTCACTGTTACATACAAGCCTGATTGTGACTATATTGCTGGTGTTCGCACATGTCCTGAATGAATTCAGTGTTTTAGGGGACATTTCATTGGAATTCAATCTCGGGGGATTGTAGCACCATTGTCCAGGCAACTTAAACCCCCCACACAATGTGCTGACAGATCACTGAGCCATAACTGGCTACTGCAATTACTGTATGCCATTCGATGCATGCCTGCTGTGTGTATTCATGTGCTCGTGTGCATTTTTCTTTCTTTTCTTTTTTTTTTTAGATTGCACAAAGATTGCAAACCTCATTTGGGACTTAAAAAATGAGATCTATTTTCCTGCATTGCTTTGATGCAAAAGTGAGACTGAATTTTGGATGTTTTGGATGCGTTGGGGCTGTTGTGAAAGCAGCCAAATGACTCCCAGATCGGCTGTCTCTCAGGCTTTAGAGGAAGGGAATTCCTGGAAGGGAGATATGAATCAGACTATCAGAGGAGGAGGAACAGAAAACATCCCTACATTAGATGGATGACTGATAGACTTCAAAGCATTGTTGCAGTATGTTTTCTCTGGGCTGTAGGAGGCCTTTCATGTGCTAAAGTTGCTCTGGTGTGTGATGTGTGTGTTTGTGTGCATGAGCAAATGAGTGTGGGTGTTTGTGAGTCGATATCGGCCTCGAGGTATAAGCTGCCCTCTCCACTACCTAAGGAAGAGAGCGGAGGTAGATGCAGGTGAAGGTGAAGAGGGGGGGATGTTTCTGAACCTAATAAAAATTGACTTTATGATGCAGTTAGGAAAAAATCCAGTTAGCTGAACATTTACTACAGGTTGCTGTTTTCCTTTCAATCTGGAAACAGTTATATCAGGTATGTTCCTGGCAAACAATTAACATTAACTACCTCTGTCTTTAACATTTTATCTGTGAAAAAAGCACATTTAGTTCCTATTTGACCAAATTTTTCCCTTTAAAAAGTCTCTGATGCATGCAAAGCAAGGGGTTGCAACTAGAAGTGCACTTGGAGAGCACACACCTCCGCCAATGCCACGTCCTATCTTGCAGTGTAAATGAAAGTGAAAAATATTTTTTGCATTTAGCCAAATTGCAGTTCCACATTCTGTGTTTCAGTGTTCTCAGTCTGTATTAAAGTGCAGAAAGAGTGTGGTGTTAGGCCAGCAGGATGTTCAAAAATCAAATCTGGAGTGTTCTGAAACTGCTGTCACATACAGCTTTGCCAGTAACACTACAACTCAAGGCTTGTTTCACTAATATCCATGGCAGAGCCTGTGAGTCACGGTGGACGCAGACACATAACTCCAGTGTGATGAATACAACCGGCCTGCTTGTACACACTGTGGCCGTGGAGGACAAATGCAGCGGTTTGTTTTAAACATCATTTTGTCCGCGCAAACACACAGTTCCATCTCCGAAAAAACAAGAGAGGAGAAGACGTAAGAAAAGACGAGAAGAGGAGAGAGCAGAGAAAAAGAGGAGGGTGTCAGGGCAGCAGGGACACTCGCAGGGCCAAAGCATGGGAGAGCAGCAGTGATTGGTTTAGACCACCCATCTGGACTGGCTGAGAGCCTGGGCTGGCTGGACTGCTGTTAGCCCGCTGGACTGGATACATGGATGAATGAGCGGAGGGATAGAGACAGACAGAAGTCCCGTGTAATGATTCAGATAGATGTGAACAATGTGCTGGAAACATTAAATATGTCAATGGAAAACACACATGCTATCAGCAGCAACCGCATGCCATTATGGTTCATTATTTATACGGTATATCAGCTCAGCAGGGTTCAGGTTCAGTTCGTACATATTCATTTATATTCTAACATAAAAATCTGTGGCCACTTTTCAACTCAGTGACCCAGAAATGTTGGGTGGTCATGGCCGAGATGCTTTTATTATACGTGCCTTTAAACATCGTATACACATTTGATAATACATTTGAATAATAATTAAATTAACTACCATAAAAAGTACAAATGCTGATACCTTTTAAATGTTTTGCATGCTGTATCTATGTACAGTTTACAATAAGACCATGAACCTCTCATTTTCAGCACATTATCTGAGGTGACAGTGAGCAGAAATTTAGATTGATGTATATTTGCTAATTAGATCGGTCTAAAAAAAAAAGCGAATTAATAAATAGCCACTAATAGCTTTAGGACATTTATTCGCAGGTTGACTGTGCTAGACTTGTGTGTTGACCCTCTCTGTGTGCCCAACTGACAGTCGGATTTACACAGCGTACTGTAAATGAAATTAGCTAATCCAATGAAGCCTCAGACTTAAATTGTGTTTTCTAAGTGACCTGAGAAAATTAGCCCGAAGAGGAACAATGGTCTCACTTGTTTTCCTTCAGTTTCCTGTCTATAAAGG
>CAFUXE010000310.1:1014195-1051895 GCA_903364295.1 Serranus cabrilla | reverse complement strand
TTGGTTTGTGTGCTACAGTTTTAAGGCCTTGAGTTTGGCATTTTGGCAGTTGCCATCTTGGTTTTTTGGCCCAGACATGATTACTGGAGAGTATGCTAATCTATCAGCTAACGGTAGCACCAGCTGGGTTAGCAAGGTGCACATGTAATTCAACAAGTCATTGCAGATTTTTTAGGCAACCGAAATGATAAAATCAACTTTCATGACCTGAGAACATACTGTGAAAGGGTCAAAGTTCAAAGACTGAAACACTCAGTGCACAGTGGTTGTGACCTGTCAATCACAAGAAAACCACGCCCCTGAAGTATACCCTGTTTTAATGTCTATTTAACTCTACATTTCACCAAGTAGTTGTTGAGACCATAAACTCATTAGGAAATGTTTACTGAGGTAATAAATTAAGTGAGAAGTAGGGTCATTTTCTCATAGACTTCTATACAATCTGACTCATTTTTGCAACCAGTGGAGTCCCCCCCTGCTGGTCATTAGAAAGAATGCAGGTTTCAGGCACTTGTGCACTGGCTTCCCTTTTCAAACCCCGGGGTTAAGAAGTGTCATTAAATAGTCAAAGTATGGAGCCTGGCCTGATACATACTTCCAGATCTTATGAGCATATCATTCATTTGCTGAACAAAATAACATTTAGACACTGTTACAAACTCCTTTTGTTGTTGCAAATCACAGCAATTCCTTTTTCAATACATGATTGGTTGATGAAATTTCTCTATTTTGGAGAGATTTTGACCTTTTCTTTTATGTCAGATTTATCTAAGACACTAATCCGATTAGACAGAATGGCCCTCTAAATGTTCCATGTTTAGTTCTTCAGTGTCTCATGGACATAACTTCATCTCAACAACACACACGTACACACATATACGACCCCTCTTGCTCACCCTTGACCTTTTCCTACTCCCATTGTTCTTACCACAGCAGAGATCAGGCTGTGAGACTGTCCTGGTAATTGACATGCAGGACAAAAACACAGGCCACTTCTGGATAAAACATATCATAATCCCTCAAGGTGGGGCGGCGGGGGGTTTCAAGGCCACCAAGATAGCTATTCACAACATCCAGAGACATGGAGGGACCTCCGGGAAAGGCATTGTGAGGTGTTGGTATGAGACTTGGTATGACACTCCTGGGAAGAATGGTGATTAGTAACGAAGAGGATTGACTATACTCAAAGGCATTTGTGGTAACATACACATGGCGTCGGCTAATGCTTCCTGAATGCTAGTAAGAAAGTATAGATGTTGTAGTTTAGGAACAAGCTTGTTTCTTGCCGCTGTTGATGTTATTCTTTTGTGAAAATACACATAAGAACTCTGCTGATCTAAGCACTAATGGGTCCATTCCATTGACCATTGAAAGAAGTGGATACTGTCACCCATTGGCTTATGGGAGAGGGTTTTGAGGCCCTCGAGCTTGGCATTTTTGTCATTGCCATCATGTTTTTTTGGAGCCAGGATTAAACAAATTTGGACATGGGTTTGGAGAAATAATGAATACAGTGTTCATGTTACAAAGTTATCTATGAGGAATGTTTGCTAGCACACAACACAAATGCAAAAGTTGAGTTTGGAAGTCTTTTTGGCCGGAGCCCTCAATGTGGCACTCCGATAGCATTCCCATTGAAGTGAAAGAGGGGTTGTTGTCTGTCTAAACTGGGCCAAAGTCTGCTTCTTTATCTGTATCTTTCCCTTTTTGATAGGTTGAGATGCAGCCAGTGAAGGCTAATGATTGGTACCAGTACTGACCCCATCAGCTGATGCGAAATACTATGGAGCTTTCTCTTCAGGAGTGTGTCCGTGGCCCCTAATTGATTTGTATAAGTTTAGATTGAAAACGTGATTGCACCAGTACCATTAGTGCTTCCAGTGTGTGCAACTGCTAGATGTTAGCTCTCCACCTGCTGCCTTTATGCTTTTTTCTTTCCATAAGCTATTTTGTTCTTAATGCATTCATTGACTTTAATGGGTAATGTTATATCGTTGTAAAAATTGGCATTTTTCAACACTAGTTGCACTTCAGAGAATTTTTTTATATATAGTAATTCTTTATCCCCATATCTATTAGCATCAACGCTATGTATGCTTATTAAATGCATGTATGTACATATTAATTAGCATTACTGCTTCATATTGAGATAAAATCCTAGAAATATATTTACAATCTGTCCTTATATCTCACACGCTGTAGGTGGATAGATAAGAGATTAGGTTTTTGTGTGGATAAGCTCAGGCAGTAAAGTGATCAGTGACGAGGTAAAAGGCCATTGTTCTTCGGTGTATTAAGAGACAATGACTGTTAGTAATTATCTTAACAGCATGGGCCTTATCCTTATCAAGACTCTACAGCTATTATTCCTTTTGTATGATTCACATGCAGAAACTGAAAAGTTACACGGCTTTCATACCAGTTCAACTGAACAGGAAGAACAATCCTTTCAACTCCCTTTTTTTTGTGTCTTTTTAACCTTTAGTTACAACCTGAAAGTGACATGAGCAGCATGACATATTAACTGTATCTGACTCTTCAACCAGCTGTAGCCTTTTGTACTTCACAATGTACTAACTCCGAATACAGAAGGTATTAAGTTGATGAGATTAAAATGTTGATATGATATTAATCAAAGTGTGTTCACAAGATTTAGATTTTTTGTGAAATTGATGTGAGAAATGTATAATATCTCTACTAGTTGACTTGTATATGTATGTCTCTGTATATATAAGAATTATTGGCGTCATTCCTTGTGGCTGCCTTTTTTTCTATAAAGTCAACACATTAAAATAAATGCAGTGATAAGCTAGATAATTGCCAGGGACAGGAATCACCATTCCGTTGCTACAGAGTGGTGTGTCCTGCTTGAATTCCCTCATAGCCGAATGGTTCCAGCACATCCCACATTACCGCTACATCCCCGGTTTGATTACCGTCAAGGATTTTGCATGTCAAATCCTTCTCTTTGCCCTTGGTTCTGGTCTGCCTCCTCACTACTGAGAGACTGCTTTGAGTATTTGCCAACCAGGAACCGGATCCAAAATGGAACCGGCCACTGGAAAACCATCTCTACCACTGGCACTGATGCCATCAGGGCTAAAACCCATGCACCTCATCCAGTCATTCAACCAAGCGTTCAACCCTGGGTATCACAGGGGCCCCTGCATACTCCATAGCCTTTATAAGATTAATGCAATAGATGGAGCAGGTGTCTGCCAAAATTCCATTCCTATTTAAACCTCCAGGCCCATACCAGCAACCTAATCCTATTAGGCCTAATTGAGTGAAGTCGACAGTCTTTTTCAGTTAAACTAAGTTCACGCACTAATAGGATTCAAAAGGGGGCAAAAAAAGGTACAATGTGTATGAAGTAGTAGGGTTAGTGTGTGGCTGGGGAAGTGGACAGTGTGCATCAGGGAGCGAGTGAGCGGGGACTGTGTGTTGGGACCAGTAGAGGCTTCCTGCTGGGTTTGGGGATCTGTGCTTAAGGAAGAGGGCGGGAGTGGGCTGGAGGTCTCCCCGGAGGCTAGATAAGCTCAGAGGGGGGAACAAGAACAACATAATTGGTATTCAGGAACCCCTAGTGTGTTTGTGTGTTTGTGTGCTAATGATCCATGTGTAGTAAACTGTGTTATGTATGAGGAAATCCAGTGTGTAACCTTGAATACGTGATGAAAATGAAGACTTTAGTATCACATTTAAAGTGTATGTGTGGGTGGGCATGCAAGAATACAGTCACAGTAACTGTCACAGTAAACAGTAATAGCACAAAGAGGAAATTAAATAAATGATGTGGTCCAAAAGCATTAGGGAAATTGATCAAACATTCCTCTAAATGTCAGGGCGTGCTCTGGATTTTATAGACTCCAAATAGACGTATTATTGGTGCATCTTGTCCTCAGATGGTCCCATATCCTGAGTTGGTTAGTTGTTCTTCTGACATCAGTATTTTTATGGACTTTAACTTGTGATGTGGAAGCAACATCGACGGTACAAAGAAGATTTTATTGCTGAGAGCATCTAAAAAAACTAATCGAGGTCCCTCATTTACTGTCTTCCGCCATTGACGCCAACTCACTGACTCAGTGACGGAAACTCTAGTTTTTGGAATATTCCAACCATGCATAAATGCAGGGTATCGGGCGCCATGGTAGTTCAACTTGGAAGGGCAAGTCCTTCAGCCCAGACCTGGGTTTGATTCCAAACTGCACCCCTGTACTGTATAGTTGTCCCCCTCGCCTCTTTCCTGACTTTCTTCATCTATACTATTCAAAAAAGACAAAAATTCCCCAAAAATTCTTAAGAAAATGAATGCAGGCCATATCACACTCCATCAAGTAGATCATAGGCTAATGTACTGTATGATGTATTTCCTTGCAATGCAATTGAAAGGAATTGTTATATACTTGATACATAGAGAATATAGACAATAACATTCAAATCAAACACATGGGACTTTCTTTCAATGTAATACAAAAAAACCAAACGGGCACTTTCTGTCTGAATAACTTTCCATTATTTATAGTAGGATACAAACTTGCATCAAAAACTTCCTGGTATGAAAGCGAATACAAGATAGGATCTGCAGTGATATGTCCTCAAGCCAAAAGACAGTAGGAAACAACAAGCTATACCTTGTCATCTTATTGAATCCAACTTGCTTCTAGCTGGTGGCTACTACATGATCTTATCAGGGTCCTTTGTTGACATGTCCCCCCTTTGTCCCCTGCTGAATTACATGTTGTCCCTCTAAAGGCAGACTACACAACTAGCTATTTTCCAAAAGAACAAAACTGAAGCAAGAATAATACCTGAATTAAAAGGCCACAAGAAGTTTATCATGCACTTTTTACCATAGTAAAGATAAGTGCAGAATATTTCTTAAAAAGGTAGACACAGGGATGTGAGTCCCTTTCATCCGAAACTTAGTAATGCGTTTCCAATGGCCCGTTAAAACCGACTCAGACTGTGAAAAATCTAGAGGCACAAACTCTTTTCAGCACTTATGGGAATTTTGCAGACAAGACTCATTCAGGTTGAAGGAACTGTATAAAAACCAAAGTGTAAAAACAAGAATTTGTGGTTTTATGGGCGGTTATGTGAACTATTGTCCGGAGCTTTATATTTAACAAGCTGACATGAAAGTGTCAACTAAAATAAGTCTCAGCAAAATCATGCATAAACATTTTTCTTACAATATGGACATTTTCTTTATGCATGCAAGAGTGATACTGTACTGAATGAGTCAATAAATTTAAATAAGGACATTTAGAAGCTTCATTAAAAATGACTGAGTGACAATCAGGAGTCGTCGAGGCAACACACACACACATGCAGGCTGCAAATTAAGGAGGTCAGAGTGGGACACAGTGTTTAGCCAGTGGCGTCAGTGACACAGACACGGCCTGAGGACATAACCTTTCAGGGCTGCCTATAGCCAGAGGAGCTACACGGGACTCCCCTTTGAAGAAAGCACTTCCAAAAGGACTTGAGAGAGGTTAGAATAGGCTTTCAGTGACCTTACGTGGCCTTCAGTTGACATGGAACTGGAAGTGTGAAAGCAGATGTTATCTGTGGTTTTAAAGCCACAGTGACTTAACAGATTCATAATAGTTTTATTACAGCACGATTCACTTTGGCACCTCATTGAGTTTAGTCTTTGGTTAACAGAAGCTTAAGATTTGATCCTTTTTTTAATGTTAACATCTCTCAATGTTGTGAATGTGTGTATCACGAGGTTAGACATAAATGGAAGGTTTACTTGAGAATACACCCTGCCCTGCATGAGGATGCTGCTCCACTTATTTGCCTGATAGTTTACATAATTCAATTATTTTATCTATTTTTGGTCAATTTTCATCGCGTGCACATTTAACAAAAACTCAGTCACAATCTATGCAAAAAGTTCCCAGAAATGTGACCAAATAATCCTATTTCCTACAGATATCACTGATCGGAAGCCATTTAGAGCATAAATATTCAGATTAAACACAGAATATTTTCTTTGCTTTTCCCAGTTTTGTTCAACTATGGAATGGGGGTTGTTTTTTAAATGTATGGAAGGAATGACGGTATAAAAAACAAGCCTAATGTAAACATGTATCATGTAAGAATAGGATTTATTTAAAAAAAAACTATTGACATTTTTTACTATCAATTTTTATATTCATAAAGTGCTTTCACCCCTTTTTTCTTTTCTTCCCTGTACAGTGTATTGTACTTTGCATCCTGCCTCAAGTGACCTTTACACAACAATACATTTGTGATAAAACTCTCCGTTCACATTAAAGGACTTACAATTTGCCCGACAGACAATTAAGCTGTTATATGCTGTCTATTCTCCTAATCATGTTAAAGAGAGACTGCCTTCATAGATGTTCCCTAATCTCATTATATCCGATACCACTTGCAGAATGGCATTGCCTTTGTTTCTTGTATCTTTATGGAATCCTTTGTAAATGTCAAAATGTTTTTTCTTCCTCCGAGGCAGACTCCTGTCCTTTCCACGGAGATAAGAAAACAGACACAAGAAGAATATGTACAGTGTATCCCTAAATTAAAAGGCTTTGTGTTGTATATCCTGCACCTATTCCCATGGTAAAGATAAGGGCAATATGTTTCTTAAAAATCTCAAAACAGAGATGACACGCGCGATAGCACGTCTTCATCCTAAACTAAGTAATGCGTTTCCAATGGCCCGTTAAAAGTGGCTCAGACTGTGAAAAATCCAGAGGCACAAACTCGTTTCAGCACTGATGGGAACTTTGGAAACAAGACTTCATTCAGTTTGAAGATTCCGTTTCTGAATTGTGCAAATTAGTGATACCTCTGCTTTGCTGAGCAAAATGATCAAACTCTGTTAAGGAGATGCAGAGTTTTGGCATTTGGTTTTCTAGACACACTTCGATAAATACATATTGAATTTCCCATTTAAACTCTCCTTGATGAAAAGCTGGCTGAAGAGCAACCACGCACAAGTTCTAAAAGTAATGTTGTGTTCTTATAAGACCTCGTAACGAGGCAATATGATCAAATTGTAATGTGTTTAGGAGAGCTGTGCTTGAATAAAGAAATTCTTAGTAGACTAGCAATCCGAAATGGTTTTGTCCACGAATTGATTATCTGATTTAATCGACAGACAGATATCATCAGAGTTTCTCCACAACGAATCACAGGAAAAGCGCCATTCAAATCCTATGATTCTTGGAAACAAGTCATTCAGGATGAAATGCCAAAAGATATCATAGTCAAATGAGACTAAAACGACCAATTAGACCACTTATCGTTAAAGACAAAAGAATGGCTGAGTGACACATCAAAGTGTAGAACTGTTGAGTGAAATGGTAATTCATAATGTGAAGACGTGGCCTGAGGTCTATAAAGATCCCTTAAGCTATGGAGTTTAACCCGAGAAGACCTTTAACTGTTCACCCCAAACACCAAAGTCCTTGCCAAAACATGTATATGTTTGTGTGTGTGTGTGTGTGTGTGTGAGTGGTAGAGAAAGAGTCCAGTGATGGAGAGTGAACTATGAAAAGTCAGGAGGGAGGGGAAAAAAGACACACAGCTTAGTACAATGATAGAACAGAGAGAGGGAGGGGGAAAAAATCAAAGAATTGGAATAATTGGCATAATTCAAGGTGACTGGGCACAGTCAGGGGGAGTGTCAGTGTTGGGCGAATCCTTTGCCATCCTCAAAGAGAGACGGTCTGCACAATTAGCCACACGAACTCTGACCCCGCTCAGAATAATTAATGAATAACAGAGGGAATAAAGACAAAAAGGCGCAGAGCGGTCTGGTTGAGTGGCGAGCAAGGGTAATACATCAAAGAATGCCGTTAATTGGCCCTGTGGCTTTCATTCTTTGCCCTATTTCTTTCAATTCATTGACTCAAAATAATGGGTTCAGGTTCATTATCAACAGGTCGTAAGCCCTGGGAGTGCCAAAATTCAACAGGAGAGTCAGGGGTGTGTGCTCGTCTGTGCGTGTGTACAAAAATGTGTGTAGTGGCTTAGCTCTTTCGCCTGGCCCCCCAAAGTCCTGACGACATCAATCCCACACAGGGAAGAGTTGTAGTTGTGTTGGGAAGAGAGCAACAGGCCGCGATTTGTAGGGTAGTTTGTAGTGGTGAACGAGAGCACAAGTGCAGTTTTTTATTGTGTGTTGCTGAATGCTACAAGTGTTGACACCATGCTGGAATATAACTGGTACGGACAGGTAAGTGAAACTGACACACCTGCTCTGCCGATGATGCTTTCACATGTAAACGGAGTGTCAATGTCTGATTAAGGCCTCCGAGCTGCTTCAGTGACAGTGATAATCAGTAATGGGATGTAACTCAGTAAATTAACTCAATGAATGTAATTAAGTATGATTTTAATGTACCTGTACTTTACTTGAGTATTTCCATTGTATGTAACTGTATACTTCTACTCCATTACATTTTAGAGGCAAATATTGTACTTTTTACTCCACTACATTTAGCTGCCAGCTTCAGTTACTTTCAGGTCCAGATTTAACATAAAACATGATCAATTTTAAATGATTACATTTTTTTTTTAAATTAAACCTCATAAAAGTATATGAAATAGTTATTTTGACAAAATTAAAATACTTACATAAATGCATCAATAAAAAAAAAAAAAAATATATATATATATATATATATAACAATTCTGCGTAACAAGTACTTTTTGATAATGCTACTTTTCTGCTTTAACTTCAGTTTTGAATGCAGGACTTTTACTTGTAGTGAAGTAATTTCACAGTGTGGTATCAGTACTTTTACTTCAATAAGGGATCTGAATACTTTTTTCCATCACTGGTAATAATAAATGGAATTATTATGTAGACACCTACAACATGACAACGATAATTAAACATAGTATTATCTGTTCGATTTCAAATATTTCAGACCGTCAACTATATTTCTATGGTCAAATAGCCATAGAATATTTTTCTATCAAGTGCCTGTCTGTGTGCTTTATAAGAGTGCCCTTGTTTCCAACAGCTGGAAAAGGACTATGACGACTCTATTTCATGTGAAATTAAAAATAAAAGAGGCACCCATGTGAAATTTAGGGCTGAATTATGTGGATTTCAATTGCATTGGACTCACTGAAAATTATTCAACCCTGAAATCTCTGTTGGAATGATAATACCAAATGGAACACAATCAAAAGCAAAGCGCTGTAAGGCCAATTTGACAGGAATACGAGTTAATGAATAAGTAGCAGACGCACCGAGACGGATGACGTAAGGAGAAGAGAAAAAAGCTTGTAGATATTAGAATACTCATCAGCTGTCTGTATGGATAAATGCTCTGAAAAATAAAGAAAGAGAAAAATACAAAATAGTAATGGTATCAGTTTAAACTCTAAGTGAATTACCTAATAGTTGTAGAATACGTTCATGCACAATAAGACATTTATAAGTGCTCTATTAGCATGTATAATACTAGCATATTGGCTCTTTATTAGACATTATAAAGTTAATGGTAAATATCTGTACCTTTAGATAAAGCATGATAATAATATATATTTTTTTTTATTACGTGATTAATTGTAAAAATAAAAACTCCCAAAACACATTTTTTTATCCTTGTCATTTCATAATCTGTATGTTTGCCAACATTTTTGACGTAGTTATTATGGGCTTTGAAATGTCTTATTCTGTATGTGACATAAACTAAGGTGATTTTCTGAAAAACTGAAAACTGGGGAAAACAGGACTGGAAACAGGACTCTTGTTAATGGCTCATAAAAGGTTTTGGACACACATTGTTTCAACAGACAGTGTTGATTTGTGGAATTCCTTAAATTTATGGCAAAACATGAAGTACTTTATGAGACAAAAAACAAAGCAGACTCATTAAAAAGCCAAGTTTTAAATCATGTTGCACATTTCGATAAAACTGTGAGAACTATAAAGGAACAAACATTTGACTTTACTATTAATGATGATGGATGTGGGCTTTAATTCTTCAGTGAAGCACAAAATTCAGCTTTTTTTGTCTTATAACAGCAACACCTGTCGCAAACATTCACTTTCTCTTCTTTATAATGACAATTAACCCATTTATTCCCACTACCTGGTATCATATCATGCACCTTTATTTTACTTCTCTCGCTGTTCAGTCACCTGAATCTTTCTGTAGCTCTCATTCTTTCTCTCAAAGTCAAAAACGTGCAGTTTTGTAACAAAGTCATGTGAAAGCACTCCCACTCACGCACCGGCCCAGACTCACCATGAAAGGCCGAGAGGCAGGAGGGGTGGTTAACTCAATTACCGTAACTTTTTCTGCTCTCGGCACGTGATTTTGTGAGAACTACCTCGCTGCTTGTTACACACTCTGAAATGATTTCTGCCATCCTCTTGGAGTCTCTCCTCTCCACTAGTGCTTTTTATTGCTATATACCAAAGGGTTCCCACACCTGGGTGAGCCATGTCAAGCAATTAATACCCTGAAATACTCCTTTTAAGTGAGTCTTTTGGTCTCTGGGGCTCCCCATTGTGATGAAACGATTGGTGTCGTCTCACGTTAGCCTCGCACAGGTGCCTTCTCTGCCCGCACATCAGATCATTAACACGCCCAGAGATGGAGAGAGAGAGAGAGAGACTGATTGAGACACACAAACAACGAGTGGTGTTAATGCAAGCTACTGCATTACACATATTATCCAGTTGTACTGCAGATGAGACGATGGACCGGATTCATTTCATGAAATTCTTGGTTCTCTTACATTTAGATTTCAGTGCATTGCATTTAAAAGCTACAGCATGCTATGAGAAAAACCCAACAGCTGTGTTTTTGCATAAATTAGCATTCTGCAGATTTTTGCAGCCACGTCACATTATGAAAATGATTGAACTTTGCCTTAAATAGATAATGTAGATAGATGTTCTGTGTAATGCATGATAATGTTAACCTCAGTTTGTGTAAGATGATTTCTAGAACATGCTTAAATGAACTGAGACCAATGGTTGTTAGGTAGGTACTAAATCAATTCAAAAACGTATGGTATGCTTTGGATAGTGCCTGCTGTTACGTAAAGTATAGGCAGTTTGCAACGGGATCAAACATGCACTAATGTCAGCAAATTCCTTTAATCCTTAATGCATTTAAAGTGTTGCAAACTGCTGCAAACACTTCTATGTGCGCCGTTTCGATCAAATAAACACTTAGATGATTTACAACTAATTTTCATGCTCATTTTTTTGTTCACTGATGAGATCTGTCATTGTGAAAACTTCACAGACAGATGGATAAAAACAGTAAAGCAACATTCGCTTTAGTTCATGCATGCATTATCAACGCATAAGTGGGATGAATGCAACGCATGCTTGAACATTGACAGTGGTGGGAGCAGAGGAGAGTGAGTGGTGCTCAGAGAGGTTTAGTGCTGGAGAGATTTTAAGAATGCACCTTTTCTACATTGTAATTTTAGTGATCTGAAGTAGGAAATATTGTGTGACCTGCAGAGAAACTCGTCTCCGCCAAACTCCAGACTCATGAGAGTAAACAATGCTTCAAATATGGACGGAGAAGACTCAAAATTCACTGTTCTGAATAAAATTCAAAGAAATCAGTTACGGCATTGAATAATCACAGTGACATTAAGTGTTTACCTTTGGCCAACAAAGGTTGTGTCAAATTTGAAGAAATACACTCCACATATATTACATTGACAACAATGAAGTGGACATGAGGCCACAGTGACCTTGAGCTTTGACCACTAATATCTGATCAGTTATCCTTGAGACCAAATTGATATACCAAATTTGAATAATTAGCCTCAAAGCATTCTTGAGATATAACGTCCATGAGAATGGGACAGACATGAGGTCACAGTGACCTTGAACGCTGGACTCTGAGCACCAAAATCTAATCAGTTCATCCTTGAGTCCGAGTGGTCATTTGTGCCAGATTTAAAGTACTTTCGTGTTGGCATTACTGAGATATTGTGTTCACAAGAATGGGACAGGAAGATTGTCGGACAATCCAAAAACAGCAAAATAAACAAAAAAATAGCAACTTTACATTCTGTACTTTTCGTTGAAGGAGAATAAGCTCCAGAGGCTTTGGTTTAGGGTTTTTAAACACTTTGTTGGGATCATTTTCAGGGCAATGATATGTAGTTGGTGTATCTTGTTTGGAGTTTTAAATCAAACCTGGTGGCTCAATTATGGGTTCAGGTCATTTAAGTGCCAAGTAAAGCTTGCAAAGGAGTTGATAGGTGCAGCTGCTTCGTTTTGGCAAACTCTGTTCGGTGGAATGAAGTCACTGGCATGTGCATCTGAGGAGGCATGTACTCGTCTGCACTGGAGGAATTGGCAGTCACAGATTGTCTGTAACACGCTTGGAGCTGGCAGCGACTAAATGGTGAAGAAAGTAAATTGAACTCAGGCACAGCTAATTACCCAATTTAACAGAGTCTGGAAATTGGGGTGATGAGAGAGGACGGCCAGTGGAGTAGCATGATCCAATAAAGGAACCGGAAAATAAAGAAACATTTGGAAAAATTCAATATTGATTATATTAACGAGAAGGAAAAAAAAGGAGATCTAGGGTTAAGATAGGTTAGGACATGTTCATAGGGCTAAGGTGCAGATTGTTGTCATTTGGAGTTTAATATTTATGATCATTGAGAGTATTCAAGCTAATGCACAAGAACTGTGATGTAACAGCAAGATCTACATACAAAAACTGACTAGACTTGCATGTGATAAAAGCCTGGCCTTTACCGTGTACTCCCCTCACTTTCATTCTTGGTCTTCCTCTCATGCATCGCTGGGACGAGGAGCACTTGTACTCCTCCATTCGTCAGAGCAGCGTACTCATTCAAACGGCAGAGGCACAAAGATCGCCAAACAGCGCAAACAAACAGCTCTTTGTCCACAGCACTAACCATCTATGACTAGTTCTGGTAAGGTCAAAGTTGATTTAATTTTCTGCTTAGTTCTCATTAAACAGCTATTGCATTATTTAATTTCCCATAATCAAGTTAAAGGAGGAGGGGCAATCAATACATCTCCGACTGAAGCTTTTGAACTGCGGCTTGTAAATTTAGCCCACAAATTCACTTTCTGTTGGTTAGCGAGAGGAGCTACACTGCTCTTGCTGTGTTGAGCTTCAAATATCAAAGTGGACCAATTAAATTTTTCTTTATAGTTCTCTTAAGATTTGCTTAAGTGATCTCCAGTGACTGTGGAGTAGCTTAATTTATTTGTGAAGATTAAAATTATGATTTGTTGACAAATATTTCAACATACTGATACAGGTGTAACACCTGGACATAACATGTTGGTTGAGCAAGCAACTAAACACTAGATGAATTAAAGTCCCGAGGTGTTTTCACATTCCTTTACTGAAGGGGGAGATGTCTGTCTACATTCTGAAAAATGTGAGGCTCAAACACAAGTCATAAAAAGAAACCCTAAACTTCCAGTACAGACATGACTCATCAGCTGAGTCTGGAGTGTTTCCTCAAACAGTGGGTATAAATGGTTGAAGTAGTACTGGCCAGACATTTGAGATAGTTAGCTGGAAGTAATGGATTAACACGTTAAATATAGAATAATAATGAATATAATGGATAAACAGTTATGACTTATGATTGAGATAGTTAGCTGAAAGTAAAGAATGAACGGTTTGTGAAATAAAGTAAAATGGTTAATGGCCATTTTGCAGCTTTGTCTAGTAAGAAATCTTGTCGAGTAAGAATTATTATAAGGCCTACTCCACATAGTGAACTTAGCCCACAATTCGTTTAAAAAAAGTGTATTGAAGTGTATTGAAAGGATTAAGAAGTGGAAACTAAATACCATCATATATTGCGCAGAAATGGAAAAAGGGAACATTTAAAGAACTTACACAGAGAAAATAGTGACCGAACAGCTGCCATTTGATGATGATGGTAATGCCCACAAAACGTAGGGGAAACACTGCGGTGGACATCGACTTATTTCGACTAAGTGTCTTTTATTGTCGAACTGAATGAAAAAATGCCAGAGGAAGTGTTTTTTAGCACGGGGCAACCAGGTAAAAAATACAATGGGCGCACACTGACTGACTACATATGAAACAGGAAATACAAACAAAAGCCCTTTGGTTTGTTATTTTATTTGCATTTATCTTCTCCATGACAGTTATTATTGGATTTCTTTTAGCCACGGTCATGGAGCCTTTTGTCTATTAATTATTGCCATGCTTCAGTCTGGATCTTCAGATCATCTTCATCTGCTGAAGCGGGAAAGTTTTAGGTGCTGACCCTGAATCTCAGTTCGACACGTGCACAAGATAACGTCGTTACATCAACACTCGTTTGAAACCCAATTGTTAGCCAGTGAGTAACTTAGAGTGTGATATTCAAACTTTTAGCATTTAGCCTCCGGAGCAAACAAACAGCTCTTTGTCCACAACACAAACCCTATTCTACGTGTTCTGGTAAGGTCAAAGCTGATTTAATTTTCTGCTTAGTTCTCATTAAACAGCTCTCGTATTATTCCATTTCCAACAATCAAGTTAAAGTATCAATAAATTTCAATTTCATTCATCTATTGAGGCTGTCTTAACCATTTATCCTCTCCATGTTCTTTGCACAGTCCGGACAATTCCACATCATATTTACTTTACTATTAATAGTTACTAATACAGGTTATTTGTATGGACTTGCACACGGGGTGCAGGTAAATACACAAAGTAATATGTGTGAAGTGTAATTTTCAAAATAATATCTTAATGCCCATGAATGATATAAGCAACCTTATCATGCCTTTGTAATAAAATCTCACTGACTGACTTTATGTTATGGAAGAATCTATGGTCTTAGTTAAGTTATCTTAGACTTTCTAATGCCTGGTATCTAGACAGAAACTTCTACAAAACATCCTAAGCAAAAGAAGTTGCGCTCTATTCTTTAAATAAATACAATAATGAAGACGAGAAAAAGAAAATATTTTTTAAAATGATCCTGTCATTGATGTAATCTGTGAGCTTCTTTTGAGAGTTTAACATGGACTTCTTTCTCTGTGTAGTGAGCATTTTGTCTTTAGGCTGTTGCCCAGGCTTGAAAGACTTTTACTTTGGTGAGCTGGGACTGTCTCGCAATCAATCATGTGCATAATTTTAATAAGACTTCATCTTCGTAGTTATAGTCAGAGCCCACCGGGGGCTTCTTTTCACTGTCTGCCAAAGTGAGAGATTAAAGTTGTCTACAGTACAGCTTTCTGACATCATTCAGAGAGGCAACGCTGAGCACCGGTCTATCCTGTTCAAGCTCACTGGACAGTGAGGGTCAAGGATGAGATGCCCCTTTCAGGACCACAACCACTACACAGCAGTTTACCCACAATCCCCTGCTCTATGGCTTGGATCTGCCTTTGAGTGGTGATTAGGTCCCATTTCCCTGGTTTGTTTACTCAAATTTGTGCTTTTATCAGTGTGAATCCAAGTTGTTGATATTTTCTCTTCAACTGAAGAAATTTGTGCTTCTTTACACTTTAGGGGTGAAATTTGTTTTATGTTAGGCTGTCCCAACAAAAATATTGTGGAACAGAGTAGGATTGTTTACTAATCCTTGGTAATGAGTTCTTAAACCAGGAAGTAAGTTAGCATTTTAGCACCCTGGGGTCTATCCTCTTAAACTCAATGAGGATTTTGAATGGGTTTTTGGTTAGAAGCCTGAAATAAGGTCTGTGGTTAACACAAGATTAATAGATATTTGCGCTTTTTGCATGACATAAAATACCTTAGTAAATACCCCCACATGTGAATTTTGAAGTTTTTACATGTCCTTATAAAGGCGGTTGCTAACAATTGGCTAAACAATACTACAGTAATTGTCAGGGGCATTAATTTCATCACGCCGGACACGGACTGGACTTTCGCTAGCTTGTAAAAACCGCTGGTTAGCTTGCTGTAGTCATGTGACCGTGGTGCAGTTGCTATAGCATAATTTTAACTTACAACTTCTGTCGGCTGCATTAACGCTTCAAACATTATAAAAATGGTGTTCGGAAGTGCCTTGAACCTGCAATCTTTCTCACGGCCAGCAGGGGGCGACTCTGCTGGTTGCAATAAAGGAAAACTAATTGTAACACTCCCAAAGTAGCAAAGCCGGAAATCCCAAACTCAAGCCTTCAAAACAATGGGTGCCGTCACGGTGGCTAATTTATAAAGTCAATGAAATAGAATTCACAGCTACATGGAACATATCGGGTATATTTACATTTGTTAAAATTCTGCAAGCATTTTTGGACTTTGAGTGAGTTAGAGAGGATAGATACCAAACCATTAGTGAAGTATCTGATACACGCACAAACAAACTCACTAGTGTAGGCGGCACACTGTGCATACAGCTAATCTGAACATCCAAGCATGTCATCTGTTCGTTTCTGTGTACAGTATGTGTCTCAGTGAGGGACACTGTGTGCCAGCATGCATGTGTGCAGAGGCTCTATGATCTCTCAGGTGCTCCTGTGAACAGCATCCTTTTCACTGCCCGTAGAAAATATGCTCCGACTGATTTAGTTGCAAAAATCCTATTATTCTATTTTGACTAATTACATCTCCTCTGCCCTGATGGAGAGGACAGGGCACAGTCCATCGTCCTCTTCCATCACTCTCCTCCGTCTCTCACTCACATTTCTGAAGTCTCTCAGCTGACTGAAAGTGTTGAAATACTTTATCAGTGCACTTTAGTATGTTATAGAAGGTATGGGCATGCACTTAACATATTTATCAAATTGTATTAAATTTGTAGCCATAAAATGAAATTAAATACCAAAGAATCAGTTTGCTTACACTACTAAACTGTAGCTTTGTGCATTTCCTTTCCTTAAAGATTTAAGACTAAAATACATTATATTGACTGTGTTTTGAGAAGGTTTAACAAAGAAAATACATTTAAACCATGTTGGCCCTTATGATTATATCGAGTGAGTTTTGGTGAGAAATTTTAAATGTAAATCTTTTTTTTTTTACATTCAAAACTCCATTGGCTATCTAGGTAATTTTCAATCTTTACTTTAAATAAGAATTTTGATTTTTTTTTTTCACCGCTGTTGAGGCAGACCATTTTCATAAATTCAATATTTCATCAAGGTAACAAGTACACACACACACACATGCACATAGTTTCACATGTAATCCAGTTAAAATGGCTATAATATTTAATTCATATGAGAATCATTAAAAGTGCAGTGGTGCCGTGTCCATTATGCATTCCTTTTCTAGCAGGATAAAACAGTCCTCAGATGTGGGAGCTGCACTTTGAAGTGTTGTCTCAGAAGCAGGCCAACTCTTACAGGAAGTCCCTGATGTTTAAAACATGCCATGCAGGGGGACTAACAAAGGTGAGCACTTGTGGCTTGCCCCAAGATGAGCCAAAAATGGCCAGCCAGGAATTTGGCTAGATCTGATAGAACACGTACACGCAGCGGACATCAAATAAACAAGCAGCAGACAAATATACACGTGGGTAATGGTGGAGTTAAGGATACAAAACACAGGGAAGTGCCTGCACCAACAGACACACTCTCTCATGAAGCAGATGTGGAGAACAGCTGAGCATGTTGACTTTCAAACAGCAGCAAAATGATTTGGACACAGCAGCATAAATAATGCTCACCCGTCCAGCTGACTGAGACTTTACAGGCTATTAATGTGTTTGGTTGGAATGACTCCTTTTTTTGCAGAGATTACTGTGCAGACAGTATCAAGACAGGCATTCTCTATGTAATGAAATCATCCACCGTGGACACGCGTGGGACAAATTGCAATTTACCAGCTGAGGGAGGACATCAGCGCATTGTGCGTTCAGTGTTAAACTGATTCTTTAAAAACATAATCTGTGGCGCTTTGATTTAACAGAAACATTTTGATTCGATTTGCCTTATTACATTCAGCATCCTCAATTTAAGTGCAGATGTGTTTATTAAAGTGTGTCAAAATGTACATAACCCTGTCAGTTAAAGTTAGCAATGATCACTGGACTTGCTGTGAAAATATAAAACTAGTCCTCTAACCCCACCGACAACCAAAGAAGGTCGTTTATTCCTGCCTTCCAATACAACACACAGGAGGGTCTCCAAAATGATTGTGCCTACTGGTCGCAGGAGATCAACATCTCCTCCAACCGAAACAGTCACAGTTTTCAACACATGGTTGTTAAACTGTCTGTTTGTTTGGGTTACGGCACAAAAACTACTTGGCAATGTTAATGCAACAAACCTACTTTGTTAGGGTTTGTAAAAGATTGTGGTTTTGGCTAAAATAAGTCCCTTTCCATGGACTGTGTCACTCTTTATACTACATCACCTGAAGATTTTTCGCCACCTAACATGAACATAAATACATATATGTCACTTAAGCTGCTTAAGTGTGTTAGCATTGTTAGCTATACTGCTGAGATTTATGCTGGTGAACATGGTGCAAGTAAAACAAAACGTGCATTTGCTTCATTAGAATTGTCTCAGTTATCTTGCTTTGCTCTTGGCTTCTGATTGAGCTGATTGTTTTTACCAGCTAAAGGTTGGGACCACAGGGAGGATCTGCAATGACCCCCGTTCAGTTTTGCTGTGTCCAGGAATTCTCTGAGAGCCATTCTGGGAAGGCCTGCATTGGCCTTTGTTGTGGCCTGACAGTGACACTGGGACATGATAACAACTTTGTGTGAGTGCACATCTGTGTGTTTTAGTATATTTGCACACATACAGAGATTACTTTTCTGTGCGTTTCCCTAGTTGAATCTGTGACTGTGGTGTGATGGTTGAAAAGCCTTCCAAAGGGAAGTGGGTGTCATGAAGATAACCTGGGAGAATGTGCTGAGCTGGTCTGGATGTTCTGCAGGAAGGAAAGTGTGGTGATCCACAAGCAGGAACTCACATTCTGTCAACTTATTACAGCCCTACACACGCACACTTCAACCCCCCTAACTGCCATCTGTATTTCTGCCTCTGTCAGGCCTTTTTCCCTGACCAAAAACACACACAAGCACCAACACACACACAGGAAACGGCCCGTGCGGCTCCCAAATAAGCTGATGTGTCATGCCTTCCTTTCCGATATTTCTGCAAAAGCTCAGAAAAGGAGGGTGCAGCACCTCTCTTCTTCTTCCTCTTCTGCTCCCCCTGTCTCGGTGAGACACAGCTGTAGCGGTGTGACAGTTCATGTTCTTCTGTAAGAATTTGCAGCTCCTGTGGTGGGAGACGCTGCCACTCTGGGAGCCATGAGTCGCTGCTGTGTGGTCAAAGTGATCACATTGACAGAGATCCAACTTCTGCAGGTAGGGGGGGTGGGGGTGCTGCCAGCAGGCAGGCCAGGCAAATCAGGACGAGACAAAATATAGAAAAGTGTATCTGTGTGACTATTTGTGCAGTTGTGTGTGTTTGCATGCAAGAGAAATTGCCGGTGCTTTATAAAAGGCATGCACTTACATCCGGAATAAGTGAATAGCCAGCGTGGAATGCAGATTTTTTGATCAGACTGCAAACCTTGTCTTAGTTTCCCTCACATTTCACAATCTAGGGTGTGTGGTTCCAGCTGTTTGCTGCTTAGCAAAATACAGTAAGCATGTCTGCGAAGAATTTGTTCCACTTTCATGTTATTGCTGTAGATTTAAGATGGGAAAAATGAGCTTTGCTACTCTCAATTTGCTGTCAAAGACATCATTTTGCAGAATTGAATCCAAGCCTCCTACAAGGTTTTGTCCATAATGTGTACTGCTCGTTAATGTCACCATCACCCAGTGTTTCATAACTTGTTGGATTTTTCTGAAGTGAAAGAAGAACTTGGGCAAGACTGAAACTGAGTTAGGCAAGAGCTTTTCATTTAGCAGACACACCTGTGAGTTTGTGTGTCACAATGGCGGTGTGAGAGCAGGATTTTCAGTGGGACCAAAGACATTTGAACTCAGAGGTAAATCACAGCACTATTAAATGCATCTCACAAACAGGATGATGTCAAACTGAACTCATTGACTGTGTGTGTCAGCAATCTAAAATGTTGTTTCTCTTTTAGTGGAGAATTTGTTTTAATGCTTTCTACAATGTATTATAGATATACTTATAATGCATTATGATCTTCTTATAACTGTATGATAAAAGATAGAAACACTAATAACCATTAATATACTTAATAACAAGAATCAAAGCTTTTTAAAATGACTGATTTTTTTGTTGTTGCATGAATCACTGTATATTATAACCATTTTACAATGCATTCTAATTTTACTGTGCATCACATTACATGTGATTATAAGCTTTAAGTGAAGTCATACACTTCTTAAACTATAGACAAACACAGTACATTACAAGCGGGTTATAAATCAATGACAGTGGCCATTGTTTGCTTTAAGTAAGGTGAAAATGGATGAAATTATTTAATGCAACAAACAACATTCAAAACATAAAATTAATGGGTCTTGACAGAATTGACTCAATACTTCAATCTGACACAGCTGAATGCTGGACAGTTATATGCAATGTATCCCAAAACATTTCTGTTTACCTGTATAACTATACAGGAAGCTGGTTATAATGCATTATATGTATTTCAATAATGCATTCCAGACATGGGCCTGCAAAGTCAGTAAGTGACCAGCATATATGAAGTATTATGAAACATGACCATATAATGCTCTATAATGTCTTAGTCCTATTATTAAAAAGCAATATGATATTTATAAGTGCTAATAACTAGTAATACAGTGCATTTTATAACACATTAAAACCATGTTAATAATGCATTGAAGTTATTCTTTGCAAAATGTCAGTGTTAAGTATTTTGACACCATAAGTCCTGATAAAATGTTTTCTAATTGGTTATGATTATCATTATAAACCAATATTAATGTTTGAGTGCTTATAACTATAGTTACACAATACTATAAGCAAAGTATAATGTGTTTATAATATGTTACAGACATAAGTCATATAAAGTGTTACCATTACTTTTCTTGCAAAGTGCATTTCTGTGATGTGACTCCACAGCAGAGCATAGTAAAGTAAAGTATTTGGTGGATTTGATAAATCTGCTACCTTCATGTGTGGTTGAGATCCCTGCGAGTAAACAAATTATGTAAGTAAACGAGTTAGAAGCAGTTTATTTTAAAAATGAAAAAAGAAAGACTGTGCATGTTGAATGGGTGTGTTGTCTGCTTCTGACATCTTTATTTTAGTCATTTAAATGTCTCTAATGAAGATAATGGTATTAGGGAGATTCAGCTGATCTCATCACAGTCAAGTTTGTTTGTTTTGACACAGGGAACACAAACTAGACAAAAACTGTGCAGAGCATCAGGAGATAATTCAAACCAAAAATGAATTAATGCATTGCCTGATATCGTTGCTTTGATATCAGTGAATACTTGCATTTAGAGGCTACGCTGCAAAAGGTTTGCATGTCAAAACTGTGCAAATGTGTGTAAATGGAAAGTGAACCTGTGACCTCTTCTCTAGCAGTAACCTCAAACACTGCTTTATTTGTTTTAGCAGGTGCCGGTAGCCATATTGAAACTCAAGTATGTCAAACATCAGAATACTACAATCCTAAACTTGATCTTTGATTGATTAGATTCTTATCCCATTCCTGTCCCAAGTGTATGGCGGGCATTGATAATTTTCAGCATGTCCTCTTCACACATACACAGGCCTGCCATTGTCGAGGTTGGCCTCGGTGACTGAAGCACCATTACCTCTCAAATCTAATCAGATTCCCTTAAGTGGATAACAAGCGTGTCTCCGGCATTTACAGTAGTGAGAAAGCTGAAGTGAAACCAGGACAAACCGCTGTCACACAAAGCAGATGTGGTTTGTAGCAGTACTGGCATCCCTCCTGCTATCCGTAGTGGAAAAAAATGTTGATTGGCTAACAACTGGCATCTTGTTTGGCCTGGAGAAGTCAGATAAGAGCTCTCAGTCACAACTGACAAGTTGAGTATTGTGAGTGCTGAGCCTCAGTGAGGTGGATGAGTGGTGAATAAGTCTAGCTGACGAGAAGAATTTAATGCTGAGTTTCAGTGCAATTCCAATGTTGGCATAGCTGAAACTTCCTATGGGTTAGCAGTGTTGTGCTGTTGACATTTAACCAATAAAAACTTTCATTGCTGCAAGAAGTCTGAAAAAACAAGCTAGCCTACATGCTTGCAAGCTACTCATTTAATAAATCCCAGCAAATTTGTAATTTTTCTCTATTTCACTTTGGAAAGCATTCTCAGCTGATTGCTATAGCACCATCATGTTAACACTTACTGAATAATTTTATCTTCAACCAAAAAGTCAATTGTACAGCATAGTGTGGGCAGGGCATTGATTCAAACAGGAAGCAAGTATATAAAAATCTGCGGTAACTATATAGCTTGGCTACTTAAAAAGTTGAGGGTTTGTGCAGGGCAACATGTCTTCTGTCCTATTTGTGACAGTTAATCTCTGACCAATCAGTGGATTTAACTCCACCTTCTAGTATCAGAACCTCAACCGAGGTGGTACTAAAATAAATACTACCAGGTACAACTTCTGCAAATGGATAACAAATTAGAGCTGAGTTGAGACCAGTCAAGTTGAGTTGTAGTAGAAAACAGCAATAGTAGGATTAACTTGATAAATGACACTTGTTTTCAGGGAGATATGGTAATATGGGCTAAAGGGGACAATATTAATATGGGATGTGGGACAGACGTTACCTTACCATTAGACCATTACCTTTTACCAATCACTTACACATATTGGGGCTTATTGTATAGTCAAAAAATGTTGCATTGTTGCATATCTAATTATTTCAATTTTTTGACTTTGACTACTGGATAAGTCATGGAAAGAAATAGCCATGTAGTTATAAATCAAGTCCAGGCAAGCCCATAGAGCATGCTATTTTGACCAGTGAATGGAATATTTTTTAGAGGAAGTTCAAACAGAAATGTGGGTAAAAGACAGACAAGATGACCATCAACAAATACTAATGTAATAATGCCTCTGCTTACAATACATGCATTATTATGAAATACACCCAAAAATACTCCACAGGACATCAACTAATAAAGTGAGTTACAACAGTGAGCTTCTTTGTAAGTTCCAGACTATTTAGTAAACTTGAGAATTATGTGAGATGTTCCCTTAAAAAACACCCGTCAAATACAGTCATAAAGACCTAAAAATAGTTTTATTGCAGTTATTGTTTGGGAAACTAATAATACTGAACTGTCTACATTGAAACCAATGAATGAATGAAAAGGCTTGGTTAAAAATGGCATTAGAGTTATTTAAAAGCCCTATTAGAGAACAAGGGTCAATTGTGCTGCCACAACCCCTGGAGCAGGCAGGAGAGGACGTTGGGAGCTGACCACTGATTGGTCAGTCAGACTGAAAAGGGCGGTCCGCATGAATTAGTGACAGACGCTAAAAGCAGATATCCTGCAGTGATCAAACACTGGGGGATCTGACAGTCTGGTGTTTGAAGTGATTATCATGCTACGCAACATAAAGGCTTACCCCCAGCTTTGGGCCTAATTAGTTCACTTAGGGCCCTTTATAAGACTTTGGTAGGGGACCGGGAAGTACAGATACTCAGTGAGAAGTCAGCAGCTCACCAGGATAGCAGCAGCAGATCTGGATTCTTAAAGTTGACTTGCTGCCTTATCAAAACAAACCAATCCGAAGATTTCCTGCTTTTCTGAGAATGCCACACTTAACTGACTGCAGTTACTTCACGATGCGGGACGCAACCAGAGCTTCAAATGTAAGAATATCAAAATTTAGGGGAAAAAAAGTGCTGTGATGTTTTTGAATGTAATATATCTGCAAAGCTTTTATTACCGGTTTGATGATCTTGATTGCTGGCTGAAGCCTTTGTATATGTATGTACTACTGCAGTTACCAAAAAATGTTTATTATATTGATCAACTTAAGCTCGGTTTTGGAGAAAAGGCTTTTACTATTGACCACCGTTATCAGTCAAAAACTGGTAATACATGCATAGAATATGCTTTACTTGAGAAAAAAAAAAAGATTGCTACACATGTCAAACATGACTTGATTTACCAAAAAACAGCAGTGCTGTAAGTCTGTAAACTTGCTCTGCATAAGTGACTAATAATGGGAAATACTGACTCATCACCTTTTTCGCGAAGCCACGGTGAACACTTCTTGTGCATCTCTTCTTAGTCAGCGCCATTTCCGTGCTGCGAGAAACACGTTTTCCTACTCAGTCAACTAACTGAACCTGTTTGTTCACAGGTACAGAGCCACCTGGAGAACTCAAAGTTCCACCTCCACCAGACCCAGAATCAGCAGGTCAAGCAGTACCTGACGCTGGGCTCCAAGCTGGCCTCATCGGCCGGGCAGGGCCACGCCGTTCCACATCCACACGCCGCCGGCCAGCCGCTGGCCACCGTGCCGATCATGAGGAATGGACACATGCCCTCTGTCAGCGACGGCAGCAACCCCAACAGTCCCGTTACCCTCCTTACTATGGCCAATCACGACAGCGAGGTGAGTGGAAAAAGAAACTGAAGTGTGATGTTGCTGAATATATGGAACTGAAATTGAGAGTGCTCAAAATGTGCCAAGCAGTGACTGGAAAAGAGTGAAATTGCAACAAAAAATCTGAACTAGACTGGGTCACATACGTGCAGACTGTGGGTCATAATTTTTGTAGATTTCGCAACATTCTCAACATGTTTTCCTGTCAACACTCCATATTCTTGTCCATTTTTTACGCCATTTTCTTTCATTAAGAGGGATTAATTGTGGCTTGCTCTTTGTTTGGACATGTAATATAATTTAATTCATCAATAAGTCTCAAAATTTTTGTCTGAATTAGGTTTGAATCTCAGAGAGTAGTTCCAAGTAATCATCTAAACAAACTGATGCCATTATTGATCTCCCTCTCTCTCTGATGTGCTCATCAATAACTTCAGACATGCAGTCTCTGATGAGAGAACCCTTTCAAAAGGAGGAAACTAGTTTGATAACAGATGTATGTTTTTTTCCTGCCGACACTGTTAACAAACTTTGGCGGCGGAGAACTTGTCTGTTATTGAATTAGTCTCCGGACAATCCCCTCCCCTTCGCTGTGTCCATTTTGGTTTGAATGTTGAGATTTTAAAAGATCACACTTGGACAGCATTTACATTCTGGTACAAACATCATCAGCCTGTCCATGAGTACACTGAAATGACTGTTTTCTTTTAGTTTCCAATGGATGAAGTTATTGATGACCTAATTAGTCTTGAATCCGGTTTCAATGATGGGGGCTTGGATTGCATGGAGCCTAACATCATAACGCAAAACAATGTAAGTATGAATCACATTAACAGCTACATGGTACAACTGTTTAACATCCGACAGACTATCAGCAGTTTGAAGGTCTTTTGTATTGATTTCTGCACAATCCGTTGTTTGGTAACCTGCTTGCATTATTGCAGTTAAAGGGACAGTACACCCCAAAAAGAAAAGTACATATTTATTCCTCTTACCTGTAGTAGTATTTCTTAATCTAGAGTTTAGTGTAAGTGATAGAGATATCGCCGAATATATATATATTTTATTTTGGGATAAACTGTCCCTCCACATTTGTCAAGTAAAGTTCCTTAACTAATTACTTCACTCCTTTTTTCCGTGGAATAGGGACTTGAAAGTGAGGTTCTGCCACCCACACATTTAGGCGCAGGCTTGACTTGCTTGGGAAAAAGGGGACCCGTCTTAGTTTGGGGTCAGCTTAAGTCTGGAGATGAGTCAAAGTTCATTGGGGCTTACCAACATTTCTCACATTACTCAAGAAGATCAACAATGCAGATTAGGTTAAAAAAAGGAGGATGTTTGTGGACAGAGGTAGATACTTAATGACAATATAACAACTGTTTAACGTGGGTCCACACTGGGTAAGACAACCGACAAGGAATGGCACCACAGACAAGCACTATCAGTAAGGATTCAGGGCCAAGAAAGAATTCAAAAACTCTGGGCAAAAATGTGGGACAAGTGGTCCATTTGGCTGGAGAACACAGCTACACCTGAGCCAAATACAGGGAGAGTTTGTGGGATGGGAACACTGGGAATCTGGTCTAACTCTTTAAATACAGATTGGCAGACAAAGAATCACACACATGCAGATAAAGTGACACGCAGCAAAACACAACAGATACTGTGACAGAGAAGGAATGAGAAGGGGGGGGGGCAAAGATAAGGCTTTGGGGGAGAGAAGCAGGAATGGGAGAGCCAGTGGGTTTCAAATGAGGACAGAAGCGCGACAGAGGAGTGAGGGATTTTGTTGGAGAGAGTTACTGAGCCATTGGATTGGGCTAATGCATACACTCCCTATGGGCTTGTTCAGAAATGATACCATGCTTAAATGGATCAATTCATCCTAATTAGTCATACAGTACGATGCATCACGTCGTTTCGCCGTGTCAACACATCCAGGAACACAGACGGGAGAGGGACTGAAGTGATTACAATAGGAGTAGTAGGGGAATTGTTGCAATCTTTCATTTTGATAAGCACTTCTGTCCCCTCCTCCTCCTCCTCCTCTTCTTCTGCCATCTTAGCAAGATAATGAGAAAAAAAACGCACATGCAAACTAAACCAACTGCAGATATCTGAAATGTCTGCAGTTTCTTCTGTTTTGTTTCTTCTCCCCTTGCCTCCCATTCCTTCCCATCTCTTGACTTGACATGCAGCCTTATCACGTTCACCAGTCTGGCAGCTAGATTTGACACACACGTCGTGGATAAAATTGGCTGCGCGCATCATGGAATGCATGGTGGCTTCTGTAGCATTTTCCCATAAATACACAAATGTGAATTAGACACACATGTGTGTCAGCACGCCATATCTTGACATCTCCCCAGTCCGTGAAAAGACGTTATTATCGCAGAACTGATGCACGCTTTTCCCAGACAAGAAGAGACCCGTAGGAAAACAGTTTTGCCTCTGTTCAAGCAGTTGACCTAGCTAGCCTTTTCATCTAATGGGATGCTATTTTCAACACAGAGGACATCTCTGTATTAGGAGCACTTTCAAGTAGAGGGGTTTTGTAAATGGTGGCATTGGCAGATCAAGGCACTGAGTCTGGACAAACCAAACCTCAGAGGGCTGCAAGTCTGGGTGAGAGGTTAGGCTTAGATGGAATAAAGCTCGAGGGGATGGCCTGGTCACTGCAAGGTGAAGTTCTTGTTTTTACTCATTGTGATACAAGATGAGCAGAGGCAATCTGAACCCTGGCAGCAATTCATGAGCTAGGTTTGCCCGGTCCTGCTGAGGAAGACATGTGGATACTACAACTCCCTGCTGGGGGGTCCAAAGCCAGAAGCCTGAGGGGGCTGACAACTCTCTCTGCAAGGCTCTGATCACCACACTCGCCTTTGTCATTTTTTTGTCAATGATCAACAAAGCCACACAACAGTGAAAAACAACTGTTTACTGACAGTGACTGACAGTTCTTTCCTTCCCCCTCCTCTCTCTTTCTCCTCACTAGGTGTCCCTCAGTGGCAGCATGCTGGACATCTATGGGGGTGAACAAGGTATGAACGCCCCTAATGGTGGATTGAGTCCCACATCTAACCCCACAAAGCTCACTGTTAAAAGGGAATACACAGGTATGAACTCATACCATAGCACTGATCAAATAACTAACAATTTAATGAATCATTACATGCTCACATTGCTGTAGAAGTAAAAAAAACAAAAACAAAAAAAACACATGCACACATTTTGACAGTGAGAAGAGGGCTTTTAGGGGAATTAAAAATTAAAAGTATATTTCTTCCAAACCAATTTATGCTAGCTGTTAATCAATAAACATTACTTTTAGCTAATACTATTTCAACTGTTTACCCATTCATGTTCCTTCAAGCTAACTGTTGATAAACCGTTAGACAGACAACTTAAAAAAGACAGACAACTTAGAATATTTAGGCATTCCTTTTAGCTAGTGTAGCTATTTGTCCATTTCTTTTACCTTATCATTTAAACTGTTTAGTCATTTCACCCAAACTTCTGCACTCACTTGCTAACTAGTTTTCACACAGTGACTTCTGACTTAATGTTCTAATCTTTAAATCTAATTAGTCATTCTGCAATAATTCCAAATAGCCTCAGGTAACTTTATTAGTAGCTCCTGGGGTACATACCCCTGCTTGGGAATCACCTTTTTAAATTTAAGCTGTGTGTGTTTGCTACAAAGAGTGTACCTGCATTAGATAAAAAAAGGGAATGTGCTAAAATCAAATGACGTGTTGTCAGGCAAACAACTGACAAATGTCTAAGTGAATTTGTGCCCAGTGTTTGACAAAGACTGTCCTTGTGGCTGGTTGCTCGTAATAGGCTGTAGAAACGTGTAGACTTTTTGTCACAGTGCAAAAAAACAAACAAAAGGGCCCTTTAAGACTTTTCTTATTAATGTCATGCATCAAGCAAGGAAGCCTAATTGATTTAGGAAATAGAAAGGATGCCTGAAGAACCCTTCACTCTCAACGGGCAAATAAGTAAATTGCCATCTGTTTCATTTGAGTGTGGGCAATGAGGACAATGGGCTGTTACACAGAGTTCAAATTGTCTTGATTGAATCAACAGAGACAAATTGGGAAATCCAATCTCAGGTCCCCAATTATGTAATTTGGAAGAATGTGAATACAAATATGGATGCAGTG
The DNA here is from genome assembly GCA_903364295.1 of Serranus cabrilla. Lineage (NCBI taxonomy): Eukaryota > Metazoa > Chordata > Actinopteri > Perciformes > Serranidae > Serranus > Serranus cabrilla. The sequence goes on along the minus strand of CAFUXE010000310.1, from coordinate 1,023,245 downwards.
GCATTTTTGTCCCTCTCTGGGACAGATTAGTGAATTTGCTAAACTGTCTTAATTACAGTAGTTTAAAAGTGATCCCCAGTTTTTCGTCCACAATGAGCTTCAGACATGCTGCAGGGGATAAATTGGGCTCATTCAGTGTGTGCGTGTGTGTGTGTAAGGAGGCCAAGCTTGTGTCTGTGGTTTGGGCTAATGCACGGAAACTCCACATTCTGGCTGACCCCGCCACTGACCTGCCTCAAGACAACTGATTGTGTGTCTCTTGGTTGGACTTTTTTGAGACGTTCTGTGTTCGTTGTCTTTCAGTTTCTAAATGAGTGTGCGTTGCTAATCAGTTCGTTCCCCTCTATGATTTATTTTTCTTGACAGAACATGACACACGAGTGATGGCCAAAGAGAGACAGAAAAAAGACAACCATAATCTGAGTAAGTGTCTCCCACTGCCTTTCAACTCCCTCGCAGTTTATCATCTAAAAACATGAGTTATGGTTGGCCTTTAGCACAGCAGCTGACAATGTCCTCATCATCACTTCTTCTTTCTTTTTGTTCTGTTGCTTAGTTGAAAGACGGCGAAGATACAACATCAACTACAGAATTAAGGAGCTGGGGACGCTTATACCAAAGTCGAATGACCCGTAAGTTGCAAGTTCTAAATGTATTTATTGAAACAATGTCCCTGCTTCGCGTCACTTTATGTCACTGAAACAACTGCGAGACCTTGTCTGGCGGGGAAGCGTATTAAATTCTAAGCACAAAGACACTCTAAACGTTGTTCATTGAATTCAAATGAGTACTCAAGCACATTTCAGTCATATTTCAAGGATGCACTTGAACTTCCATTGTAGTCTACGCTCCAAGAGCTGTACATCCTCTCGCTGGGTCCCAGCAGTTCAGCTCAAAGCATGAATGATGAGGAGAGGGTCAAATGCAAAGAAGCAGGCCACACCATTTGAATCAAAGTTTGAAGCACAATTGGAACATAGAGATGGAGCGTGGAGCTGAATTGAAATCCGCTGGCCATCTTTCGCAATTGAACTTTGCTTCAAATTTAAATGGAAGGTTGGCGTTGTCATCGTGCCATTAACACGAGATAAAAAGAGATTATTAGCGCTGATCAGACCAACGTCTCACTCGTGTGGAAAAGGACAATTTTACTACAGCTCCCCTTTACTTAAAAAAAAAAAGCAATAATGTCTGCAAAAGAATGACTTGCACTCTAGCACCTCAAGTCCAATGCTCCATTTTCTCCTCCGTCTTCCTACTTAGCTCATTTTCCCTCACCTATTTTTACTCGAGGATTAATTTTACCGAACAAGGAGGTACGAGAATGGACTTTCCATATAGCTACTTAACTATTCTATTAAAATTCCCATTCAATGTCCCCATGTAATGTCCAAGGATGAATAATTGCCCCATGTAAATCACCATTTCCTATTCATATCATAAAAGGGTAAAAAACCTCTGTGTTAAAACTTTTCCCCCCGATTTTTTTTTATTGCGGAGGATATTCTGCCTACATCAGGGGGTTCTGTGTAAAAGGTTATCTTTTACATTTCTCCTTTCTGCAGCGACATGCGCTGGAACAAAGGCACCATCCTCAAGGCCTCGGTGGAGTACATAAGGTGGCTGCAGAAGGAGCAGCAGCACGCTCGGGAGCTGGAGAGCCGTCAGAAGAAGCTGGAGCAAGCGAACAGGAGACTTCTGCTGAGGATCCAGGTAATAAAATATAACGGTCTAGATGTGTTTTGTGGGTTTTTGCGGTATACACAGTGATAAAACACATGGGCCGACCAATAAATCACAATGATACTGAGAGAAATTGGATAAAGGGTGAGCTTATGAGGAGTTCCTCAACTCATAAATACGTATCTGTTATGTTAAAACAAGTTAATTATTATTAAAAGATTTTAGGTTTAAAAAGTATATGCACAATATGAGTCATATGGTAGTTTCATCAGGATCATTTTCCAAGTTTTTTTTGTTTGTAATACTGAGTTTGTGGTTAGGTTACAAGGCAATTCATCAATTAATTTCAAGACTCAATAAAGAAAAGGTTGGCCAATCAATTCACTAATGTTAAGGCCTGTTTCATTCGACCAAAGATCCGTCTTGGTGAAGACAGAGGGCTCACTCCATGTACTCCCACCTGCCTGACTCAATCATCCCAACACTAATTTCCACCTCCAAAGCTTTACAACCCCACAACACAAACTCATTTCCCCTTCTAAAGCTTTACGACCCCACAACATAACACCCCCTCTTCCCCCCTGTTGTTTACATGAGGTGCTTCCACTCCCCCTTTCAGTATCTCTGTGCTGATACCTGATGAATAAACACAATGACCCTGGCTCCTTGAGTGGGAGGAAAGCGTCTTAGAAATAGATGATGACTAATGATGACTAAAAGAATAGCTGGTTAATGACACAAGATGTACACCTGTGAACTTACGCACGCAAGGATTGTGGTTTATCTGAGTTTATGCCAATGATGGGAACAACAAATATGTTTTCAAGGATGACAAAGCTATCCAGGAAACACTGACTGCCACTGACGTTAACAAGGGCTTTGGGATGACACTGATAGGAGAGTAATGATGATCATAGACTGTGGGTGGGAGAGGAGTGTGTGTCAATATCAAAACTCCCCAAAGTGTGGCTCACTCCATCCAAACCTCAGTATGTGGAGGAGATAAGGAGAAGGTGTGGTCCTCACACAATACTGTCAAATCTACTCATAACTGAGGACATAACGTTCTTTTTAGCATTTACTAATTTTCAGGCATTTATTTAGATGTTGATCTGGTCACTGCAAGGTGAAGTTCAACCGATCTTGATCTCGAGGTAACATTCTCAAGATACCGTCCTAAGCTCATGGTTTCTTTTCCTTTTCCTTTGTTTTCCAGGAGCTGGAGATCCAGGCACGAGCACACGGCCTTCCCAACATGGCTTCAGCCTTGGGGGCGGTTGAACTGTCCCCACATCTTGTCAAACAGCAGCAGCAGCAGCAGCAGCAGCAGCAGCAACAGTCGTCTCCCCAGGCCCAGCAACCCCAGCAGCCGCCCCTCTACCAGGAGGACCCCAACGCCGACTACCTCCAGAGGATAGCCGTGGTGGCCGGCGTGCCGTCCATCCCCAACGCTGCCGGGCCGCAGGATCACATCCCAGGAGCCGACGGCTGCACCACGTTCTCCGACCCGCTGTCCCACTTCACAGACTTCTTCAGCGCTACTCTCAAGGAGGAGCACCGGCTGGACGAGATCCTCATGGACGACCCGCTCTCGCCGTTTGGCACCGACCCGCTCCTCTCGGCCGGCTCGCCTGGAGCCGCGTCTAAGGACAGCAGCCGCAGGAGCAGCTTCAGCTCTGCAGAGGGTGACGACCTATAAGGGCGTCCTCTTTGGCAACAAACTCATGACGCTGTAATCCCAAGTGGTAAAGGGCATACACAGAGCCTATAAAAGAGACTGATGGCTCCGGGCATACAATAATAACCACTCACAGTATTTAAATGACAGCTAACGCACCAGACATTGCCCCTCAAAAAGCCCCCTGTATATAAACTTTCACTTGTTGTTCATCAGGTGGGTGCTGGAGCTCCACTGGCCCCAAAGTGGGCCCACAAACAGCTCATGGACCTCCTGCTCCTCCACCTGCTCTTTTTAACTTTGACGATAAATATGTTTCTCTGGCTCCCGGACAGAGCAGAAACAGACTCACAAAAAAAAAAGGGAGACATTTATCAGCCTTAAATGTATCAACATCTCTACTGTTTTCTTTTTGATAAACACTGTGGTAGCTGTACACTGTTACGTATACAAAATAATCACTGGAAACCTGTCATAACTGTCCTTTTTTAAAATGAAAATACCAATACTTCATATAATATTTTTGAAAAGTTGCAGTCAGGATTGTGATTGTGTGATGTGCCTTATTCAAACCCCAAGTTTTGTCTTTTTAAAGATGAACTGACGTACTCACCGCAATGCCTAACATGTCTATCGTCCCGTCTGTCTTATCTGTGTCTTTTAAGTGTTTTTGTTAAATAATGTATTTATATATGTTTTAATCCATGTATTCCTGAAAAAAAGATATATTATTATCTAACACATTACCCTTTTTTTATTTTTAGTAGGGGTGGGAAAAATATAATAAACCCCTTTTTTTTGGTATACCTGATTTTGGCTTCTTGGTGTTGTCTCACAGAATATATAATATACTTAAGGACTGCATTCATACACCCTCAATACAAAACACACACGCAAAAACTCACTTTGACTGCAGTTCTTTTCCACAATGCATGCAAAAACAAGAACGTTTTCTTCAGGAATTCAAATTATGGTGGTGAGTAATTGAAGTATTCATTTAGGTGCACAGGAGTCTCCACATGATGGTACAAACATGATATAAAGTGACCAGTGGTAAACTGAGTACAAAACCATCTTGCTGGATGGTCACAAGAGTGAACAAAGCCTGGAAAGTTTCACACTGGAAGGTGAAGGGCCGGCTTACAAGGTGGCTGATTGGCAATGAGTGGCAGAAAAGAGGAGAGAGGAGTGAAATTGGATAATAAAGACAAGTAGAGGAGGAGCAATAATTCTGATGAGCCTACTGTGAGCTGATGAGCCCTTGAGGATGAATAATGGCGAGGAATAAAGAGCCGCTGTGAGAGCTGTTCGCTGAGAGCGAAGAAAGTTTCCTCTGAGGTAAGCGGCATGAAGAGATGTCATTTCCGTATAAATGAGTGGTTTGTAGACTACATATCTGAAGCCTCAGGTTTGGCCTTTTTGCCACCGCCATCTTGGTTTTTTGGATGCAACCATATTTGGACGGGAGGGTGGGGAGGATGCTAAATTACCATCTAACCCAAGTACTAGCTAGCCTGCTAGCTTTGTTAACAAGTTGTATCCTTAGGTCAAATTGAACATTCGACTACTTAGAATGTCTTTAAGAATGACCAAATGCAACAAGAGTCAAGGATTCAAGGTTCAAGGAAGTTATTTGAAAGCGACCAAAATATTGCAATCAACTTTCATGAACTTAAAAAAAGGGTGTGAAAGGGTAAAACTTCAAAACAAAAATACTAAGTTCATCGTGGTAGCAACTTGTCAATCACAAGGCAGCCACGCCTGAAAACATACCCTAGTTTGTTGCCTTTAAATTGGACCATAATTTACTAAATGAACATCATCAAAATCAATTATGTAAATTATGTTTTATTAAATAGGACTTGGAACTAACTAGCCTTAAACTTATAAGGAAAATGTTTACTGTGTTAATAATTTAAGCCAAAAGTACGGTCACTTTGTCATAGACTTCTATACAATCTGACCCCAATGCAAACAGTGGAGTCGCCCCCTGCTGGCCGCTTAAGGCACACCCGCTCGGTGTCATCAAAAGTTGCAACATGGCTCCTTTAAACTGAAGGAATAGGATCACAAACTATTTGTATCATTAATAAAGTTTTCAGAAGAAAGTTTGTTTGTTACATAGTGATAAAAAAAACTCTCTGACCTCAGGATGATCACAAATCTTACACTGTTTTGTGTCCATTCATCAACATGTAGTTTCTAATCTTATAGTCATGCATTAATAATAGAACAAACAGACCAGTCTAAAAAAAACACACACACGCCAATACTTCCCAAATGGATTTCTCATCAAAGCCTTCATGAATTAATGTTTTAGAGTGTTATTAGCTTGTGTTTCTCTGTAATGAAATCGAAACATTCCTCGCTCGCATCTCCTCTTTAGCTGCAAATACGACCAAAACCAATCAATCACCACAGACTACAGTCACTCCGACTACAAAGTGGCGAGTGATGTTTATGGGTAATTGGCCAAAGCAGTTATGGAAGGTAAATATAGATTTTTATGGAGAGTATGTAAGAAAGAGTCAGCATGACTGAAATTTCAAAAGACTCAATTTACATTTTGAGTTTTCAGTGCTTCTTTCTTGTTTTACCAAACTTGGGGAAAATACACAAATCCAATTAGTGTAGTGCAGGAATTGATGAAAGTCGAAGTCAGGGGGAAGGATAGAATAATACAAATGAGTACCCTTTACCTTAATGAAGGTATTGACAGTAATACCCATACACATCCACATAACACTCTTTTGAGGCTTACCTCAAGAGACAAAGCATTCTGCCCAGGAAAAAAAGTCAGATTACACTTCCTAACTAATTCATTTCTCTCCATATCAAAGGCTATCATGGACAAAGTTCAAGGCCAGTTATGCACAGGCTTCAAAAGGAAATGTGGTCGGATGAGGCAACGGTGACATCAGAACAAGCGACTTTTTATTTGGAATATCACAGTTCATCAACCCACGGTTTGGAAAATCACAGGAAGTGATGTGGAAGTGTCTACAGCGGGCTGAGAAAAGCGGCGCAGGTATCCGATAACGCCGTTATGTTAGAGACATTAGCTGCACATGTCGGGAGGGGAGTGTAAATTTGGACGTGTAAAACAAATTTGGGGGAAGTTTGCAGTCCCGTAAATCTCCTTATCTCGCTCTCAGGTCCTCTGCTCTTTACCGAATCTCCTTCATAAGAAGCAGATTTCTAGCTCTGTGCCAAATACTGTACACAGTGAAATGTTCCATTCCTTTTTGTTACTAATGCATGCACAGCAAAATGGTCTCCCTAAAAGAATTACCTCACTCCCAGGATGAAAGGGCTGCTGCTGTGTCAGGTTTCAAACAGCAGGTGGCAGCAGTGGGCTGTGTTTTTTCATCACCCTGTGCAGTATGTTCATAAAAAAGAAACCTTAGGCAGGAGTGTGCTACAACAGAAGCATTTGTGGTGGATTATTTTTTTTAAAAAGGCAATCAAGAAAAATTAGTTGGTAAACATAACTTTCACATATGGAAAAGTGCTGTGGCAGTATATGCTAAAGTCCATGGTACTTCCCTATACTTCCCAGTATAAACTGACAAATCTAAAGAAGGCAAGTGATGTCGTGAACCTCACAGCGGAGTCGTTCTGTCACCAAAACAACGTTGTCAGACCTCCTGCCACCCACCAACACTGACACCACCACTGAGCAGGAGAAGCTGTCACCTGTGCAGATGCCACAGCTGCCAGCGTGCTACAATGCACTCACCTGTCGAGCCTGCCATTGGCAACTCTTAATCACCTCCCGCTGAGGTGACTCACTTTGGAGCACGGCATACACACGCACACACACACACACACACACAGGGGCCGCACGCACTTGCGCACACAAACAAGCCCAATCAAATGTGCTTGTGTGCAAACACAAACGTGCAAGTGCAAACACACCCGTAGGTATGCATGCCACACACACGCACGCACAGGTGTGTATCTCATTGCACCCTCGTTTCCACACATACGAGGAAGCTAAGGGAAAAAAATAACCACCTAAAAGCCCTCATCAGGATCTGGACTGTGACAAGACTTGTGCACAAATTAGGTGAAATTTGAGTGGGAATAACAATATGACAGCCGGCAGTGAGGCACCAAACATCAAGTGTCATATCTATTTTCAGCCATGATTCAGAGCTGTGTGACAAACAACACCATGCAGCTTCTCAATCAGTCAGCTCGTCTGCTGGAAATGTGGCAAACTAGGTCCTGGTTGAGTTTTTTCCTTCAGGAAAAATAAGAAATGATCTGAGGTCAAAGTTAAAGGTGGAATCGTAAAACTTAGCCAAATGTTGAGCACTGCATTTCATGATAAAGAACTCAAGCAATCAAGGTTGTCTCCCAAAGTGCAGCACAGTAATTCATCCCATGATTCTTGAGGGCATTAGGCTGCATGCTGCTTTTATTAAGGACCACACCCTGACCAGCGCTCGACAAACTCCCACGTCACTCGACTAGCAAGGCCCCACGTGCATTAACGACGGAACACAAGAGAGATGAAAAAAAAAGTGGCTGGGCCTTCTCGAGATGCTATAAAATTAATGCGATTTCCAGAGTTTTTATGAATCGAGCCAGATGCCAAATACATAACTTCAAACAAATTGACTTCCAATTATTGGTGCGGCGCACCACTTCCAGATGTGCAACAGATGGGGCCGGGGCGACCAAAGGTGTCTCAACCCGCGCTTTGTGTTATTCCGCAGTAAAACGGCAGTACAGTTGTATGTGTTTTAAATCACCGTGGGCTGTGGGCTGGAGGTGAAGGGAAGGACAGGGTGGATAGCGGAGGAAAAATGAAAGCACATCATTAGGAAAATGTAAATCTACGCTGCACAGACAGTGGAGCTCTATATGTAGCATTAATACAGCCTGATATTATGTAAAGGCAGATGAGATGCTGAGGCTGAAAGCTGGAGCTGTATCAAGGAGGTGGGGGATTCAGAAATGTAAATGTTAATGTGATCTCTGCTGTATCTTCCAGTGCTGGGATTAAATGGTAAAAAGGAACAATTATGGGGCTCGCTTTTTTTTGTGCATATGTTAATAGCTTACAATATCCTTGCATGCATAAAGTACATTAGATATGATTAGAAGATATCCACAATACATAGCTTTATATACTAGAGAAGGTTTTACAGTAGTCATAAGTAGCAGTGCACTCTGTTCAATTGTTAATGAAGTCTCTTCCTGGAAACTTTCAATAATTTGATTAGTCACTGTTAAAGCTACATAAAAGTAAAACAAATGTGATTCCGAGTGAGAAAAGTAGCTGAGCACGGACTTCTTTTCACTGCAGAGGAAACTAATAGAATATCCAATAGTGGTACGGTGTCCTGGGAGGGTCATGGCTCTGATCCCATTATTACCACAGACTTGGGCCCTGAGGGAGCCAAAATGGCTGTGTATTTTTCCCAGAGCCCGTACTGAAGCAGTCCAACGGAGCCCTATCTACTTAACTAGCAGTCTGCCTGAGCACCACAGGTCCCCTCGCCCTCTGATCCTGGGGGCCAAAGAGCTCCTCCGCGCCGCCTCTCTGTTTTCACGTATCTTAGGCTGTCTATTCAAATACAGTGGAGAGCGGGGACCATTTTGCTTGGCCATCGTAGTACCTCTGTGCTGCCTTTAATTCCCTCGCTCTGTCGGAGTTGTATGCTAATCCAACTGGTGA
>CAFUXE010000310.1:974391-989633 GCA_903364295.1 Serranus cabrilla | reverse complement strand
GAGGGAGCTCACAGCCCAGGGGCCAGATCTTGTTGACAGGGGTGCGAGGTCAATCAGATACTACCGATACAGCGACACTGACATGCACACACCTACACAAACACACAGGGGCATGCATGTGTGCACACATACAGGACATATAGGCCTGCATGTGCATGCATTCTTTCACACACACACATATGGAAGACTTGTATCTCTTCATTACTTTCACAAAAGGGGAACTCTTTATCTTATTAAATGAATCATCAATGCTAACACAGTGCTGGAATGAAACTTAGCACATTAACTCAAGCACTGTACTTAAGTACAAAGTATTTCCACTTTCTGCTATATTATGTACATACTACTTCAGATGGAAATATTGTTCTTTTTACTCTAAAGTTTAAGTCTACATTTATCTGACTCTTTTTTATTTGAATGTTTGTGATGAATTAAAGGATTAAGTCATTTTTTAAGTTATAGAAGTTACAATTTGCACAACTTTAAACATCTACAGCATAAAAATGCAGCAATAATATTAATCAAAAACATATTTAATGGTAAAATACTGACAGGGACCATTTTAGTGCACAATTAGTACTTGCCAATACTTAGAGGCAACTCCTGTCCACTATACTGCATTCAAGTAATATGGATTTTTTTTGACTGAAATATTAATTTGTAGCAATGAATTGCAAGTTATGGTAGCTACAAATTGCTGGTTCCGTATGCAAAAACAAACGCATTAGTAATCAGAGTAACAAGTTACACCCCATGCATGTCGCACTGGAAACAGGAAAGAAATGTCATTGTGACATTCCCAGTTTAAAGAATTGGATTGAATCACAACCATCCAAAGACAGTTGGCTCTGAAAGGAAAATCACAGTAACAGTTTAGCACAGAGCAAAGGAGTGATAGAGACAGTGAGTTAGAGAAAGCAAAAGAGAATGAAAGAGCGAGAGAGCGATAGAGAAAGCAAAAGAGAGAGTTGAAGGATGGGGAAAAAGAATGATAAAAGGAACTGCCTGAAAAGGGGGTTCAGGAGATTGACCTGTGGGGCTTAAAATCAAATTGCAATGGTATTGTATTCCCTCCCATTTCCAGTACGGCTAGTAAGCTCCTTATTGATAGACGAGAGATGAGACCACCCATACCTGGGGCTCATCCTGCTGTCACCGTGCAGGACGGGCACCAGGAGGAGGGAGAAATCACACAACACATGTGGGGCCCTTTTCTATTTTGCAGCCAAAGCCAAAGCCAAAGCCAAATCCCCAGGGTGGGATCCCGCCTCGTCGCCCAACTCAATAAAATAATTAGCTTTTGGACGGCCCGGCCGTTAATCAAGCTGCTCTAACATATGCAAAGGCGAAAAGAGGAAGAGAAAAAAAAAAAGATATATTCATTTCTTTATCCGCCTTTTCACTTGGCGAGCCGTGGCACTTTTATCTGTAAAAGTCGCTGATGTGAGTTCTTTTTTTTTTCAGATTTCTATAAAACATACGGCACAGCCAGATTGCTTTTTAATTTTATGTTTAGTCTACAGGAAGCCAGATTATTGCTCCCCGGACTGAGGGGGTTGAGAAGTAAATGAGAGAATCAGCACAAACTGTTTCGTTTCAAATAAATCTGCTAGGTGCTGGAGAGAGGGCACGTCATGTGAAGATTTTGTTTAAATAAACTCCATGCTTTTTTTTCCTCTCCCCGAGATTCCTCTGTGTGTAATTGTTAGTTGTAAATGAAACATCTGTTTGGCTGTGGCGTCGCAGGCAAAGAATGCCTCAACAGTTACAGCAGCCTTCAGACAAATAAGCAACCGAGAATGGGACGCATTAAAAAGCTCAAAACAGATTTTCTAGTAGCACATTTACAAGGGCTTTGTAAATAATCCAGTTCCTATACAAACAGTTTGATATTACATTTGGACACATGTTTTTGTAGTTCTTCAAAAAGATGCAGCCTCAAAACAAAAGAAATATGGGAAAAGAAAATATTATAATTCCAAACTCAATGGCTCTCACGGAAACAAAATCTTATGCAAATGAATGAAAAGTGATGCAGAGGTGATAGGAGGCTGTCTGACAACAAGTGAGATGCCTCTTGTCTGTGGAGGCCTTTGCAACGTGGCACTGTTGGAAATGGCACTAAAATATGGAGCGCTAATTTAAGGCCTGACACTTTTCACTGTCTAATTTTCCTATTGCTACACATTACAATCAGGAGGTTGCAGATATGTGTTTTACACTCACCCCTTTGGGGGATTAATCAGTATTTTCGCACCTATGTATATATGAAGGGCAATTGCGCTTAACCTTAGATATGCAAATAGCCCCTTTCTATACATGCTATACTCAAGAACGTGTTTCATTTGGAGGCAAAAGGTCACAAAGATAATTCATAATGTCAGCAGTAGCCAATACTGTCCAGTTAAGTTTTTCTATTGCTGTCATTACAAGATAAAGCAACAGTTTGGAAAAGAAAGGTAAAACATGGACTATATAAAATAAGTGGGCGTGGCCGTTGTGACGTCACCTTTTGGTTTGTGGGCTGCTTCAGAAGCCAGTTAGGACTTGGAAGTCAAAAGGTAGCCACGTCTAAAAACATACCCTGTCTTATCTTCTGTTTGACTCTACAGGGCCTTATATACTCTGCAAGAACAGAGCAATTTGTTTGTTTTCTCAAGGTGGCAAGTTAGTTCTGGCTAGGACATTTTATACTTCACCAGAAACTAAATTGCAGAACTCCTTGGATGTCCTTAAAGGGCTCTCCCACTGCAGCAGATGTCAAATTAAAATTTCTGACCAATCACACAATAGTTATCGGACACCACACGAGAAAAAAGTTCTGCCCAGATGATGTGCCAAGAACGTCATTGTGACGTCATTATTTTCTTGCAGCCCTGGGAGAGAGAACAAATGTCTCTGTTCTCACAGAGTACGCATTGAACATCATGAAGATTTGAAACTAGCAATTGAGACCATAAACTTCTTTGGGAAATGTTTACTGAGGTAATAAATCAAATGAGAAATATAGTCATTTACCTATAGACTTCTATACAGTTGGACTTCTTTTTACAACTAGCATAGTCGACCCCTGGTGGCCATTAGAAAGAATGCAGGTTTGAGGCACTTTCACATTGGCTTCACTTTTCAGGCCTGGTTGTTGTCCCCTTAATAAAACCAACTGTCAGACTTTCTCCTGAAGGTCATATACCACACCCTGTCAATATACTGTTATACTATACGTGACTGATTCAAGGGAAACTTACATATACAGCATCATAGATAAATCTGCTGAGAGAAGAAAACAAGTCAATGTGCAACAGTCAAATACACCAAGGATAAGAGCCCTCATAGAGCTCTTATCCTTGAGAGAGAATCTGTGAGAGCACTCATAGATTTTCCTTTGCGAGCGTGAACTCATACTGAAATGCTAAATAACAACGACTTCTATACGGTACACCAAAACAGAGAGAAACACACACAGGCCCCCTCATCTTTTATTTTTTCTTCCCATCCTCCTCCAGCCCCCGTCCAAAGCTCACATCTCTAATGCATGAACCCATCGCCAAGCATTGTGGAGGAATCCAGCATCAACCAACAAAGTGTTCAATAAAATATGGAGGCATGGCGTTCAAAGCCATGCTAAACGCACCTGACATGGGGGAGAGAGAGCAGGACGTGCAGCTTTTGTCAGATAGAGGGGAAGAGAGCGAGAGGTACATGAGAGAGGAGAGGCTGAGAGGAACTGTTGGGAGGAATATTGTAACTTTCAGATCATAACACTTCCACTGTGGCTTGGGAGCAATGATGGTAGACTGGTGGCTTACACAGATCTTGCCTGCGAGTGTGTGTGTTTGAGTGAGTGCACATGTGTTCAGGTTGTTGATTTTTGGGATGGCGTGTGGTGTGATTTAATGCGCCAGTTAAATACCATCCTGATTAGTTTCACCATTAATAAACTGCACTAGATGTATTACAATTTTGTTTAATTTAATGAAATTTGATATTTCAGAGTGAAAACACTCATCACAAGATGTACAGTTTCAACTCTGTGTAACTGTGGGATCAGTTGGACATACTTACTTTCCAAAAGTAAGATGAGACGATCAACACAGATTATGGAGTGCAAGCTTGCGGCTGATTAGCTTAGTTTAGCATAATTTCTGTAAACAGATTGAAACAGCTAGCCTGGCTCTATCAAAGGTTATAAAATCCACCTACGAGCACCTCCAAGGTTAGCTTAGCTTAGCATACATACTGGAAACTGGGGGAAACACCTAGCCTGGCTCTATCCAAAGGTAACAAAATAAACCTCATTAATTAACATATATAATATTTTAAAATTTGCTATTTTAGTGACTTCCTGATGTCTCTTCTGGTCCCTTGGCAAAGAAATATACTCGAACATAACCCCCGGTAAAACAGAGTGTTGACGTTTTTACACTTTGGTTTATGTACAGATTAAACAAGCAACTTGATAAATGATATTTAGCCTGTTGACAGAGCCATGCTAGCTGTTTTTCTTGTTTCCAGTCTTTTTAAGCGGCTGTAGGTTCCAGCTAAATATTTCCCGTGTAGATATGAGAGTGAGAGTGGTATCGATGTACTCATCTAACCTTCAACAAGAATACAAATAAGCCCATTTCCCAAAATGTTGACCCATTACATAAGAGGCAGTGTGTAGTATTTTGTGATGTCTAGTATATAATAACATAAAAAGACGAAGGTGAGAGCCATTGTTAATTTGTCCGTTCTGGGCCACTGTTGATACATGCCGCTGCACTATTATGGATTACTATGTAAACATAAAGGGCTCATTCTAAGCAAATGAAAACACAAAAATACATATAGTATTTTACATAGAGTAAACACTTTATTGCAGTTTACCAATAGAATCCCCTAAATCCTACATACTGGTCCTTTAAAAACTCTGATTAAAAAGTAATTAGTTCACTGAAGGAAAAACTGCAATAAGATAGAAATTACAGATGTTTTCCATATTTTCATTGCTGAATTATAATGCCTCACTGCTTTTTGACGCCACTAGTTTGTATGGAAGTGTGTGTCTGTCAGTGTGTGTGTATGTGAGTGGGTTACTGAGGTAGACAGAGAACAAGAGAGACAGCTAGAGCAGGGGAGATTGAGCACAGCGGACTGTGTGGCCAATGATGTCTGCAGATCATCATGTATCATAATTACCCGCAGCAGAAATTAGAGTAGGGATGTTGAAATTTCCATCATGTCTGTTTTCTTTGGGCCTCGCGCACCTAATCACCTCCAACGGAATGCGGCTGTCAATCATCGCATGACTCCTGTCCTCAATCCATAATTCTGGGGTCCCTCGAGTGGCGCTGCCTGCTGGACCAAGCTGCCTCGCGCACATGCACGTATAGACACACACGCAACACACACACTGCATGCACACAAAGGTATGCACAATATCTAGTATTTACACACACAAACACGCCGGTACAGTACACACACTCAGCAAGATTAGTTAAGAACAAGAAGCTGGACGCAAGCAGCCAAATGAAATAAATAAATAAATAGATAAATAAATAAAATACAAGCTGGTGTTCTCATAAATTTTAGATGACAGGCTTATATTGATTGGGGTGTGTTTGAAACTAAACAAGTTATATCCATGGCCCAGAGCACTGAACATGCACTCTGTAATAATTATTTATGATATATTTGGAGAAGGGCCCAGTGATGTTCTGGCATAATAAGCTGGAGCAGACTACAGACTGTAATCACCTGGGTTATCTTTCAGGACCAAGGCCAGATAGAAAGCTCGCTTTATGAGCAAAACTTTTGTTTTTTCTTAGTACCTGACAGTAATAATCAAGATCTGCCTTCCCCGATGAGAAGTTTGGGGGTCAAATCAAAGTACTTTCATTAAGGACAAGATATTATATTATAAATGATAGAGCATAGTCAATTGATTAACATGACTTGACTTGAATTGTTATTTATAAAAGAGATCGTGACTCTTGTTCTTACACATACAGTACGTAATAATTGCTGCCAAGGCTCTCAATCAAAACAACAACAAAAGACTGACTCTGTGGACGTCGTGAAGTAATGTGGGATCATGGGAGTTGTTGCCTTCATTATTAAATAACCGCCCTTTCAGAAGAAAATCACACTATATATTTTCTAATAAAATACCTGCAAGTTGTGGTAGCTAATGTAACATTAACATGCTAACTTACAATAACGTGAGTTGACAACCCACACAGCTACTGTAGCTTACGTTATGTGGCAAATTCCAGAAGATCCAATCTGTAACCAGACACCATATATTCATGACTGTGCCTCCACTAAAATGAAAAAATAAAACTGCCACTACATCTATCAGAAGACCTCCAGAAGGATGGCAGGAGAATGATCGCGCTATTTAGTCTGTTTCGTGTCACACAGCAATCTTGTGTTCAAATAATAACAGCCTGTTATCATAGATAGAACCATGATACAACCAGCCGTGTCAGAGGATGCTGCAGCACATGAAATATCTATGTCTGATTTGCAAAATAGCCTGATTCCACTCTGTATGTTTATGTGTGTGTGTGTTTATGTGCTGATAAGCCCCAGGATGATGAGACGGGGACCTGTGGGTGACAGGTGATGCACTTCACATTTAACAAGCTTACACTCCAGTGTGTCCGTACATACAAACAGGGCGTAAGTAGCTTGGAAATCAATGGTCTCTGAGGGGGAAGAGCTGTGCTGTGCCCCCCCCACCGCACCCCTTCATGTCTGGCCAACGAGTGCCTAGACATTACTAATCCATGTTTAATATCAAGGAACTGTGGCATACGATGGGGAGGTTGTGGTGGTGGCCTCAGATTTCCAATTTGGAACAAATAAAAAATTGAACAGTAATGTAACACTAATCAGGAGCTGTTGTTTACATAGCTGTGATCTCTGACTCCATGTGTGAGGATGTTTTCCCATGAGGCCTTGGTGTGTGTGGGTGTTTGTGTACACATATGTGTGTGTAGATTACACTGGGCATTTTTTCCTCCACCTTGTTGACCGGTTTCTTCCATCCAAACACCACAGATCACTCTCACATGTATTGAAACACACATGGCCATGCTTTAACCTCGTCAGAGGACAGAAGAGATAACGTACCACCTGTTTCATTTTCAATGTAATTTCCTGGGTCATCTATATTATGTTAGATGTCCTAATTACATTGAACAACTTTTGGATTACTCTGCCTCAGAAATCACACAATAGACAATGTGTTCCAGATGTGGAAAGGCTTATTAGCCTAATCATCATTTCTATGGTCTGAAAGTATGATCATTATTACTCCGTGCCTCGAAACATGTGTGTGGTGTCCTTTAAATGCTTCCCTTTTCAAGCGTTTCTGAGTAACACTGAAACTAGTTTCTGATCTTTTGGAATCAGGTCAGTGATTCAAATCCAGTAAAAAGACCAAAGCGGACAAAGCTACCATGATGTTTTTGGTTTTGAAGCCTTAAGATTGGCATTTTGGCCATTGGTATATTGCTTTTTTTGGATGTGAACAATGAATCGGGCAGCTGGGAGGATGCTATGACTCTTTGCTATCAGCTAAAGATAGCGCTAAAGATAGCTTGGCTGGCATGTTGCACCCTAATTTAAAGTAAAAAAGTGTTTGTTTAGGACAACTGAATGCTGAAGAAGACTATTATGTGACCATGTGTTAGAATGAACTCAGTATGAAAACGGTCAAAGTTCAAAGCTTTATTGTCTATTTTACTTTAAATGAGACCATATTTTACAAAAGGAACATCATGCTGAATTGAAGAAGACTTGAAACTAAAACTCATTAGAAAAAGTTTACTAAGGTGTTAAATCTAGTGAGAAGTAGGGCAATTTTCTTTATGCAATCAGGGGAGTCGCCCCCTGCTGGCCATGAGAAAGGATGCAGGTTTTCAGCACTTCTGTATTGGCTTCACTTTTCAGGCTCAGATATTGCTGCTTGGTCTGTCTCCCACTTACATTTCTACTCATGATGTAAATCTAAAAAAAACTGTAATGAGTACATTTTTCATCCTCAAACACAAACTGTATTAGTTCCTAAAACAGCTGGTTGGTGTAGTTTTTTCCGCAAATGTTAATCAAACAGGAATAAAAAGTGCATTTCTTTGGGACCATTTTCAGTTATGCATTTGACATGTTTGTGAGTACTTACAGCAGCAGAACGGTGTATGTTGGAATTACTTAAGAAATACTTAGTCCATGAGAGTCCATGTTTGTAATTAAGGAACATGTCACCCAGTGCAATGCAGTGGCTCACTAATGTGTTTTTAATTTAAGATTAGAACCGTACTTGTAATTGTTACAGTCACCAACTTTATCTTATCTTTTGTTAAATTTGGATTCACCTGCTCCAACACACACACACACACATGAATTCCACAAACCAGGTATGCTAGGCCACACACACATGCACACACACACACGTGCACTCAAACCCACCAGAGAGCAGGGGGAGGATCCTGCAGAGGTCAGTATAGCAGCACCAAAGATCAAAGACTTCTTTGACTTCACAAGCATGTGCACGTGTGTGTGTGTGAGACTGTGTGACCGTGTGCACATTTGTGCGTGCCTGTGTGTGATCTGTGTGTGTTTGTGTGCGATGGTGGACAAGACTTTTATGTTGCCCACCGTGGTAAAACAACTTCTCTGAACAGACACGTTGTCTACAAGAGTTAAATCAGTTGGGCGGCGGGAGAGAACTGACTCTTCGCTTCTCCAGTTGGCACAACAAATCTCACTTTTTTACCTTTTTTCTTATTATTGTGTTTGCCACATCCGCCGCCACCTGCCACCGTAAGAGCAGAAATTAAAAAGCTGAAATTATCTACCTCAGCTGAGAGCCGTGGTGAGATTTCCTTTGTTAATTAATTCCATGCTTGCCATTCTCGTAAACTCTGGATTTCTAACACAGACCATGTACATGTGTATCACACGTATGAGGGAGAAAAAAAAAAGATAAAAAAAGGAAAGGTTGCAGATAGGAGAGCGGTGGCTGCTGGAGGAGGAGGCGGAGGAGTGGTGGTGGTGGTATAAGAGTATTCTTCTCCTCCGCCTCTTCTCTGGTTTTAATTGCAAGGTGCAAAAGTGAAATGGCTGTGCTACATGATAGTGTTAGAGGAAACAGGGGTGTCAATGGGTGAGGGAGGTGGCGGAGGGGTGGAGAGGGGATGATGGGCAGACGGCAGAGTGGTAGAGCGGCGTTGAGAGGTGGGGTGGGGGACCTGGAGTGTGTGTGTGTGTGTGTACGTGTGTGTGTGTGCGTGTCGAGGTGACAGACAGGAGAGCAAGTCCCCAAGGTGCTCTCCGAGGAGCAATAGATAAAGATTCTCTGGGGAAATTTCTCTCATTAGTCCTCAGACACAGTTCAGTAATTCAGCCGTGTCAGGTTACCGTTTGTCATGAGACAAAAAAAAAAGTAAATAAATCAGTCTGAGAAATAATTTTAAAAAAAGCACCTCTCTGCTGCCTTTATTTGGATTTGTCTCCTGAAAGCTTCGTCTGATTTTAAACTCCTGTCATCAATTGTGTGCAGCACTTCCATTGAAGGCCATTATGAGCAGTAGCAAACTGTGCGATACTTATCATCCCACTGATAAGTCAACCTTTAATGATTAAATGAGGTTACTCTCTCGCGGTGGAGTATTTCAAACCTGATGGCTGCAGTATCGTTTGGCACCAAAGTAGCCTCAAGCAAGATAAATATGCTATCTGTCGGCACACTGTGCTGTTTACCGGCTCGGTAGAATGAGTGCAATTATTAAGGGCTGAATTCAAAGTGAGGAGATACAAAGGAAGAGCTATGATGTTGACACCGGTGATATAGCCCGAGTAAGAAAACACCCTGGTCTAACTGGGTAACATATTAATCTTGCCACCAACACAGCCTGCAGTTATCTCCTCTGTACAAGAGCTCCTCCAGGAACAAAAGAAGCTCTTCCTCAAACAGCGTTGCAAGTTTTGGACATTTTTATTACACTGTTAGCGGCATCAATTTTGAGCAACAAAAGGAGCCCCCCGCTTGTGTGTCACCTCTGAGACAAAGCCAAACCAAGACAAATGAATTCCTCGGGCGTGTGATTGTTTAAAATGTGGAGGGGTGAGAAGGGATCTATTCTTTCACACATCTCCTTGACACAACAGCACGGATACAACGAATGTGCCCTTTCGGAGACAGAGACACCGGGACGAGACAGACACATGGTTGTGACAGTCGGGAGGTGGCGGTGGCGGTGGCGGCGATGGGGGACCAGATGTATGAGGAAAACTCAATCCTCATTTCGAGTTCATTATATTTTCAGCATTGTAATCAATAATCACAGACGCCTGCCTGCCTCTTCCTCCTTCTCTTTCTCTACTTCTGTCGAGGAATTAATGAATAATAGAAACATCATGAAATTCATTTTCGAGATCATAATTCTAAAACCTGTGAGGGCCATTAGTCGGAGAATAGATGCTGGTTGCTGTTGGCCTTTGTCCCCCTCTCCTGCTTCCTGTAACTCTCAGGCCGTCTGCATGCCTAAGCAAGGAGGCCAAGGCCTTTTACTCCATTGTCAAATGGAAATGGAAGTCTGTTTCTCGCTGTAATTGCTCCTCTGTGTCTGCATCGTCTTTACCAACGAGGAAAAAAGCAAAGACGAGAGAGGGAGCATGAGGGGGCCTGCTTGCCCTCTGCTATACGATCAACCTCAACAGTCTATTATACCTGACGCTCCTCATCTCACTCATTATCCTCGCGGGTTAAAGGTCACGCCGTACCCATCCCAAGTGGTTATTTAACTCTTCTTAACACAACAAAGAATGCAGATGACATCGCTGTTGCATAAAAAGGTTAGGCGCGGCACAACCCGGAGAAGTCTCTGACGGCTCACTCATTGCATATTATTTAAAAAGGAAAAAATAAGCGCTTCAGTCTCGGCCCTCACCTCCATCGGTTGGGATGACCGGTGGTTCGCGAGGAGAATAACAGTTCAGCCTTGTGGCGACCTTGGATATATCCTGGGCCCGCCGCTGTTTTAATACAAGCACAGCTCCCACTTTATGGATGCCTTTGTATTATTAATACTATGAGAAATGAGAGGTGAGAGACTGCGGGCTGGGTTTATGGATACTGTAGCGCCCAGCAGCGCGGTCCGGCCATGGGAGCAGAAGAAGGCTGAGTAGTGAAATTATTCTGAAAACCACATAAACTTTACCGTTACTGAATAACGGACAGACTGTTCTGCGCTCAAGGCCACACAGCAACAACATTACAATTAACAAGGGTTCATTTTTAATACATTTTATCGTTCTTTTGGGATTAACATACTGCTAATATATCACATCCTTCCATTCCAAATTCCTGTGCCAACATTGGGTGTAATGAAACTGGAGTTGCCTGTAAATGTAATTCCGAGAGCAGGCGAAAAACACTGGTGTTCTTCAAGCATTGTGCCTAACCTCTGGACTCCAAAAAACCCACAAAATAGAATTATTACACCCCAAGTAGTCGGGGTTGGAGTCAGTCAAGCGCTGCTGTTAGTCCTGCCTCTGTCTGTGATGGCACATTGATCAACTGTATGTCCTCGGGCACAGCCGCGCTAGCCAAGCAGAAGCAGCAAGAGCTTATAAAACACTTTTAACCAAACTTCAGGGCAAACCGGGCTGAGGATAAGTGCATTTCAGACGAGCGGGGGGCCGTGTGTGATTTTTGTCTGTGTTTGCTCGACAGTGTGTGGATGTGTGACTGTGTGTGTTTGAGCTGGAGCTGGAAGGGGGGGAGCTGTGTCGCAGCACCTCGAGGCCAATCTCAGAAACAAGCCAAGCGCTTGAAAGTGGGACAACCCGCTGCCAAATGTACGACACAACAACTTCATTTGGAACAGCACAAAGTCGACGCAAAGTCATCCGCGTTGCAAGACAGGGCCTGGCAAGCGGACAACAAATTAATCTTCCCATTGGCTAGTTTTCACAGTGCATTCATCAAAAAAAAAAAGGGATGATTTTGACATGCATAACAAACCCAATACAAAATACACAAAGAGCGGGTACAGTGAGGGTTTAGTGTGTGTGGAAATACACACAAGAGAGCTACTAGAGAGACAAAGATACAACATTGTAAGAGATTATGACTTCTCCCTTCATTTGAATCTGTGCTCAAGTTGAATAATGCTATTTATAGAAGTGGCTTTGGAGCTGCTCTGAGAATTATGTAAATTCAAATAACATATTCTTTATATCAGAGGGAAAATAATGAAGGCCCTATAATGTGTTCCTTGTAACAATGAACGAGTTTGAGGAAATTTTCTCCAGACCCTGATCTTGCAGAACAATGCCTTGTTCATGGACAATTAAAACAAAGAGCAATGGGGTTCTGCTGGGACACAGCAATGAGTATAAATGTCCTTTATGGCGCGTGCAAATTGTCCCTTTTTTACAGCGGTTGAGCAGGCTCGACCTTAAGGAAGAAAAATCATACAAACGCCCCTCTTCATCTCTCTTATTTCCTATGTCTTTTCATGTACAGTGTCTGTCTCTCTTAGGGTCTCCTCTCACTCACTCCTGTCTTTTTCCCCCCCGAACTTTTTTACTCACATATTTTCCGCTCATACCTTTTTCTTTTTTTCCAACTGTACATGATCGCTGATGGAATAAAACACCATCTCGGTCTTTCATCTTCTGCCTGCTTCCCCGTCTCACTTTGCACTCTTCTCTGAGTCTTTACTGGCTTGTAACGAGCCACGATTCATAGCACATTTATTTTAGATGCCATCTAGTGAATCAACGGGAAAATCGATAAGGCCTGTAAAGATCTTAGTTGCCCTTTCGGAATTTGTAAAAGTAACAGACGGTGTTAATCCAGCGTCGTCCTGTGAGAGGACACCGTCTCATAAACTGGGGATGTTTTCAGTCACAAAGCCATAAAGCAAGTCAATACTCGGGGGACATTGTAAGATTGTAAGCATTCACGACTGTGACAGCAGACTTACCAAAAAAAAACATACAAAATGCTTCTAGTTGTGCACACTTTTAGCCTCAGAAGGGATTCCCACTGCAGTTTCCTCAATATGACTCACAAAAAGTAACTCATCATAAGCCTTTAAAGTGTCCTGTCGTCCCTCAGAACAGCAACAGGTGGACTAAACTCAAGTCAATAACATGTTTCCCTATATATAGCCCCAAATCACAGCTTTGTCTCACACGGTTTTATAGTTTGTGCAACATACTACACCCACTGTCCTCAGATCTTTGATTTGGACAGGAAGTCCAGATGTTTTAGGTTAGAAGCTGCTTTTATAAAATGACTTGTGAGGAAAAGTATGTATCAACTATATGCACAGTACAGCGTCAAAGCCATTTCAGCCAGGCCTTCCCTCAGCCGTGATATATGTGTTTCAATGTGTTATATATGTTTGGGCTCAAGCTCGTCAAAATATGACCAAATATGGCTCCTAAACCCATGCAGACTTTGGATAAGTCATTGAATACGCATTAACCAGGAAGTGCCTTTTTGTCTCCAGAGAGCACGAATGCAACACATCGACCTGTTATTGTCTGGTAAACCAAGACAATTAGAGCTACTCTAAACTGGAGGAAAGGTTGAGTCAGTGTCCAATAGTTTGAAATAGTGCACTCTGACCTGAGAAAAGTGTCTGTGACATGGTTTTGGATTAAGATTCCAATATAGAGAAACGAAATTAAGCAAATATGAGATAAAATAAGTGAATATATAATATCTTAAAGAGCTTTAGGTCAAATGTCCGAGAGAGAAGAGTAAGGATATGAAATACAAATTGCTGGTATTGCAAGACTTGCCTGCTGCACTGATTCAGCATTATACTCCTGTGACATAATGTCAGACTCATGACGGACAGAGAAGATAAAAATCAATAAAGTAGAGCCAGAGCTAATGTTAGCTACCAAGATGCTACAATAGAGCTGGGCCAAGCATTGGCCAATTTATGTGATAAACTACATGAACATGGGAAATAACTGATGCAGTTAATCTGCATCAATGAATGAAGAAAATATTCGGCTAATATTTGCTATTTATGAACAAACACATTGTTTTTTACATAAATACATTCGTTTCTGTTGTGCTTTACTTGTGTAACTGTGCAAGAATGATTATGGCTGTATGATATTTATGAATGACAGTGTGTCACTTGTGTAATTTGGCGTAATGAGAGCTGGTGTTCAAATACAAACAGCTTGAAATAAAAAAAGGAGAAATAAAGTAAAGAACCACCATCTCTCTTATTTTTGTTTCTTTTGTTTACATCTGAAGCAGCTTCTGTTGTGTGTGTGTTTACACAGCATCTTCAGGTTTGGGTGAAAGGTCATCGTTTAATCAGTGTCCCTGCTCTTTTAGTGCACCAGCTCAGTTTGCAGCAGCTTTTTTATGTGTGACCACAACTGCATAAATGAGGCTGTGTAAATGGCTAAAACCTAATTTGACATATTACTGCACCCACAAATAGAAAAACATGTGACAGCTGTGGCATTTCTCCTGTCCCCTCCTGAACCCAACATCTATGGCACCGTTTATGCGTTAATTTAAAACCTCTGTTTTTACACAATAATGCTTGAACAGTATGTCTGCTGACTTCATTTACAGTAAGTAATCATGCTTTGCCTTCATTATACACACACACAATAGACAGCAATTACACAGGGTCTAATGAGAACACCTTTTGACATTAAGATAAGGCAAACAGTGCGGAGGCAGGATGTGTGCATCAAGTTTTTTTTAATGAGTGTTTACTCTTTGCAGCCTGACGAATGTATGTTTGTGCATCTCTGCATACATCCGTGTATTCAGAGAAGAGATGAAAAGGTTAATACAGATGTGCAAGCTGGGATGACAATACCAAGGGGCCCCTTCATCTCTTCCTGTCGTACATATCTCGCTCTTTTTTCCCCCCTTTCTTCGCTTTCCGGGAAAACCATGTGACCTCGGAAGGCCCTCGCAGTCATCCATCCCCCTCCAATGCCCGTTAATTAACGACAGCACAGTTTAGGCTTTTTTTTTTTTTAACTAAATAGCTAGATACTGTAATCAAACTGCACGATCTGACAGGCCGCGATACAAGCTGCTAAGCAAAGAAAACCACTTGCTCGCTCAGAACTGGAAAAATAATTACGTTCAGCCTGGCCAATCCAGTGTGTGTGTGTGTGTGTGTGTGTGCAAGTGTTGTGTGTGATAAAGAGGAGGGCCTGTAGAAGAGAAACACTTTTCGGGTCAAATCAAT
>CAFUXE010000310.1:961581-974368 GCA_903364295.1 Serranus cabrilla | reverse complement strand
GAGAGAGAGTCAGACTGACCAACAAGCAAAAAACAAGGCCAGTGTGCGACCTTTCCCTCCGACCCCTCCCTGCACATCTCTAAATTGTTCCTATTGACAATCAACACCCCGGAAAGGTTATGAGACAATCATTCTTTCACAGGCTTCACACCTTTTTTCCCTTTTCTTTCTTACCCCGCTTTTATATCACTCACGAGGAAGAATGGAAAAGGAAAAGGAGTGGCGAAAAAATATAATATGGCAATTTAGCTAAGTAATTACAGCATTTTACTCTCAACTACCAACCACCTACCCGCGGCTCTGTTGGCAGAGAAAGCTAATAATTCAATTTCTCGGTGACAGTAATTGTCAGTCGGTGTACCTAAAGGTCATATCAGTCACCCAAGAGAAAGGGAAGGGAGAGCCCGATGACACAATCACACAAGAGCAATTTAACATCAGAGCTAATGGGAGGAGTGCAGCGGTGATAGACAGGGAGAATGGCAGAGAGGAGGAGAGCAGAGGAGCTTGATCTAATGACAGGATGCTCACGTGATGTTTGGACGGTCAGGAGACCAAAGTCTGGAAAACTTTACAGTATCTGGGATTTTTTCTGTTCAGGGAAATCTTTTTTTTTTATTGTCTACAGGAAATATGAAGTTTATCATTTTCTATGTAAGAAAAAAATATTATTGCTATAAAATACTATTAAAATATCAATTTTGAAAAGGGTTTGAAAAGTTTTCATTTGTATCAGGGAGAATTTTCTAAATTATTTTCTCAATAATCAATTAATTAATAATTTGCTTAGTGTGCTTTACAGGCCACAAGATAAATGAAATATTTGCTTGTAAAACTAATTTTACACTGAAATAAATACTAAATAGGGGTCACGATTAGATTAGCCTGTCACATTTTGATTCAATTTGCAATTTTAGCAATTTTTTCAAGTGTGCGTTTGACTTTTGAGGGTTGATTTGTTAAAATCAACAGATTATTGGTTTTATTCCCCGACAACTGTCATTTACATTTTTATTTTCTTAAAAAAGAAAGGAGGGGTACATCATGTGTGATATAACCAATTTTTATTTTATTTATCTAAATTTTTCTGTATTATTTAAAAAAACTAAATGGTTCATTTAATTTTGGAAAAATGTCTAAATAATTGAATTAAAATGTAAAAAAGGGACTTATTTCACATGTCAATTGAATAAAAAAAAAATAAAAAATGGAGCCAGGCAGAAGGGAATTTCAGATCCTGCTTTGATTTCAATAAAGGAAAGTGATGGCTCATTTTGATCGATTTCCTATTTACAGTTGAATAATTAAATTTTTTAGAAATAAAGTATCTTTTTTTTTCTAGTCACGTTGGACGTACAGAATTGCATGAAGTCCTAAAAACACGTTTCTAGTGTATTCTCCTCTCTAGCACATATATCCTGTATAAATAAAGACAAATCAATACTAGATAGAATAAAGAGCCGGTATGGAGTCAGGACTGAGGGAGAGGTAACGAGAGGGCAGCCTAGCCTTTGAAGTAATTGACTAATACAGTAGCGGGTATTAAAGTCATTGAGTGCCAAAAGGGAGCAGGCAGCCGCTTGACCCTGAGCCACTTTGGACTAATCTAGCATTCAATCCAGCGTGTAATGACTGCTAGAGCTGTCAATCCTCTGGGCTCTCTTTCTGTCTCACACACGCTGACACACACACTCGCATGAGCACTCCCACTCCTAAACGCACACCAATGTGCACACACCCTCACATGCATATATATAAGCACAGCTCCCATTCTCTGTGTGCTTTGAACAATGTAGGGGGAGTGTGCTGGACAGCTTGGTTTCAGCGGGTAAAGCCGGGGATCAGAGGCTATCCAGGCCATCTAGAGACGTACGGCGTACTGTACTACGGGGAAATAGGAGGTTTTTGGGGAAGCCAGAGGGGTCTCCTCCTCTCCTCCTCTCCTCCTGTGACTGAGTGTTTAATATGTCTGCAGGAAGCACATGGTTTGGGAGGGAGGCTTCCTGTTATAGAGTGGCACGGGATAAGCAATTTGCTTAACCTCTAGGTGGAGGTGATCAATAGGTTTAATCCACACTGTGAGTCGTCCATGAGGACAGCAAGGCATGATGGGAGAAAAGGAGGAGAAAATTAAAGTCATCATTTAAGCTTCTTTTTGCTTATTGTGCTGCACTGATTGCTGCATCAGTGCTATCACTGACATTCTTACTTTGTTTAATGAAGCTGTATTATTATGTAGTGGAGCAAAAATATTTTACATTTATCACATTTTCGAATGAATTTCAGCTGAAGAGAGGTCCCTGGATCCAATATTCTGCATTTGAAGCACACAGAATATATTCTTAAAATTAAAGTAAGAAGTTACAGTTACTCTATTATATTAAATGTGTAGTATTTTTAGCTAACTCATCCTTCTATATTTAAGAGGGAAGTCATTTACTTTTTACTCCAACGCATTTATACGGCAGTGTAGTTACAAGTTACTTTCCAGTAGTATATAAAGTGGTTAAAATTAGAGAAAAATAAAGGATGTGGTGTTTGTGGACTAAGGTTTTGGCAATTTGACTGATTTTTAGAGCCACAAATGATTAGAAGTGACCATATTTGCTGTTATACTTGTAATGGAGAATTTTTACAGTGTGTCACACTGGTGGAATGCAACTAAGTACATTTACTCAAGTACTGTACTTAAGTACAATTTTGAGGCACTTGTACTTAGTATGTAATTTGTTAATTTCAGTGTCTCAATCCAAGGTGATGTCTTTAAATTTCTTTCTTTTTGTAAATCCATAACGCAAATAAATTTTAGTTTAATACAATAAAAAGAAAAGCCGGTTGAAGTCCATATTTGAGAGGCTGAAACAGCCATTTTTGCAGGATAAATTATTAATTGATTACCAAAAATAGGCAATTATGTTTTTGTCACTCAACTAATGGATTAGTCTAATAATGGCTGCAGCTGTACTGACACTAATGTTCTGTCTGGCTCTGGAGATTTGTTTTTTTATTGCATTTCACAATTTAAATTATTTCTGTTGCAAGTTGTGAGTCACTTTTATCCATGATATCAGATATTTTGGACGGAATGGATGAACACACAATACCAACAAGTCATTGAGCGCGTGGTCTGGTGCACATCAGTGAAGCAGTGTGCGATAAGACATTTAATGAACACTCCTGCCACAGTATGGGCGACTATAGGGAGTCCGTCAAGCATCCAGTGAGTCACTGCAGTGTCTGCAGCCCGATCACCACACAAAACGACACCTGTCACACTGCCTGAGCAGCAGCTTAAAAAAAGGGAGAGAAAAGAAAGCCAGAGAAACAGAGGCACTTCACAACACTGTCATTGCCATTCATAATACGCATTGGCGTATAAAGAGGGCCATTAGGGGCCCCAACCTGGGAGCCATTAAATCATTTTAAATCGTTGTAACATCCCATTAGTGTCAGTGGTGGGACCACATAATAGTCTGTATTAGAGGGATAACCACAAGTCGCTCCATTTGGACTGAGTCGCACGGGTCCTCTCCCCTCCTCTCCCCTCTACTGCTCTCCTGTCCTCGTCCCCAGATCCTCACCTCCATCCTGAGGAAGTGAGGGGTCACTAGTGGCTGGAAGTGCCAGCCCAGACATCGGGGACCTTGGTGGCGCCTTTTTTTCCCCTGTTGGCTGCCGCTGCTGCTTTGAATCACAAGGATGGGGAAGCTGCTGAATAAGGAACGCTGTGAAACCACCCCGATGAATTAGGCATGATGCAGGTAGCCTGTAATAGGCCCATTATGCTGCCTTTAGCTGTGTCAATAGGAAGCAGGAGAATTAAAGCATGGGTTGTTTTGTCTGGGGGAAGGAAGCGTGTGGTTGTTTTTGCTGTGTGTGTGTGTGTGTGTGTATATGTTATAGAATCTAAGCACAAAAATAACTGTTCCAAAGAATAAACTAGCTATAGGAAGCAATTATTTTGCAATACAAGCAGAACACATGAGGCAAAATGACACAAAACTAGCTTCAGAGACACCAAGTGAATATATATTGCGAGTTTCATAATTTAGCAAAATGACCATTTATAGGTTAATAACTCCATCCGAGTTATCCAAAACTTTTGAGGAAATATTTGTTTTTCTCTTATGCCTCCATACTGAACACAGAATATAAAACTGAGAAAATTGAGGTAAATGGGGGCTGCAACAGCAAAACTATATCATACATCTGTTAACAAAATCCTGCAGTATAATCTAAGTCTCATTCATGCCTAATACGTTCAGGAAATACGTTTATTTGCTTTCTTGCCATGAGATGCAAAGATTAATACCAACATGAAGCAAGAGCCAAGAGATGGTTATAGTTAACAAACTGGCATGACATCAATTTTATAATCTAAATGTCAGCTAGAAAGTATTTAATGGTGCATTCACGTGCTCCGCGTATAGTCCCATGTCCCGAGGAGTTTGCTGCGCTCACAAGCTTTCTGTGTTGATTTTAATGCTCAGAGCCTTTGAACAAAACACTGACAACTGTTGACCAGTAAAAAGTTGCTTTGCCTAACTTGTAATGGAGGATAATGCAAATAAATAACTTTGCCAACTTTTCTGACTTGTTTATGTGAATTTTCCCAGTCAGGAACCCAGTTTTACAATTTTTCTGAGACCACATGAATGCAGCATCAGCCTATTTGCCAAAGTATCGAACTATTATGTTGAGCCATCACAAACATTTGTGAAGTTACTCACATTTCATACTCGAACTTGGCTACTGTCTCAAACTGCGGCCTCCTTAAAAGCATCTGTCAAGTTAGGAATGACTAGTAGAAAGCAACTGGTTGCATGGGAACTCTGTTATCAGTGCTGGTGCTGGAAGGCAAAGAAAGCAATTTCGGTGGACAACTTGCAGCAGCATTTTTTTTGTGTGGCCCTCAATCACAATCACTTTGAGCACCCGTGTGTTAAACCTATATAACAACGAGTAGAACCACACACAGCAGTCTTACTGATCTCATAACTCTGTAAAACCTAAAGTATGTTTTATGCAACCACTACTCCAAAAAAGTTGGGACGCTGTCTAAAATTAATCCTTTGGACAGTTTTTTTTACCAGAATATCTGGAAGAAGGACAGCATATATTATATGTTCAAACTTTTTTTTTGTAAATATAGTAGAATCAGGGTTACAGTATATTATCAAAAGGAAGTCATGTTTAAATTTGAATCATAGAATCAATAGTCAAACCGGTAAAGTTTCGCTGCAGTTCAACATAACTGCTGTCCGTATAAATCACACAGGTGACATGCACCCCTGCAACAATACAAGCCAAACCTGAAAATATGTCAGGCTATTGTAAGCTTTGAGAAAAACTGTGTAAAATATGCATCTCTTCACTTCGTCTCTATTTTTCTCTGCTGGATGATAAATAGCTCATTCTGCAGACCCTTGGTGTGCCCTCAGAGTTCTTAAAGGAACAAAGCCATGATGAATGGATCAATGCCAGCGGTCCAGGAAAACAGCTCTTCCGGCCGATAAAAAAGATTTGCCAATGACAATTGGGGGACAGCGGTGACCCGGAGAGTGGGTCTTTGGGGTACGGCCCCCCCAGAGGGGCCCCGGTGATGGAGCTCGGATCACCATTAGGGGGAAGATTAAGTGGCCCCGGCTTCCTCTCTCACTTAATTATACATGCAAGCCCCCTCTGTACCGCCCGCTGCAGCACCTCAGAAAAAGGCAGAGTGCTCCTTTGTCTCAGCCACTGGCCGCCACTTTGATTGCTTATTGGCTGTCTCTCCTGACAACCGCCGGGCACAGAAACAACTCCCATTGGCCGAGGTGTCAGGAAAGCAGAGAGGGCCGGATAAAAAAAAGGGAGAGAGAGGGAGAGTAAAGAGAAGAGAAAGAGAGTTGGATAAGAGACAGACAGCAAGGGAAGATGTGCGTATTTAGTTTTCATTACACTGGGAGCTTGAAGAGGATGGGGGAGGAAAAAAATGTCCTTGTCAGAATGGGAGTCTCTGGAGGTGCTGGGAGGCGTGCTGGTGCCATCCGCCGACACTCAGCTGACAAATATGGAACCCCTCAAAATAGAGCAGTTCATGCTTGAAAACAATGGCTTATGAATAAACAACAGGGCCCGAGAATCCTGCTAATAAACAAAATGATACCACTAGGGGCTGAGAGGGACAGGAGGGGAATGAGAAAAGCCTGTTATATGCTAACAACATGCAGCAGGACGTGACGATCATTGCCCCAATGGCCCAGCTGGACTGGACTCAAACTGCGATCTCACCAGTCAGATCTCTCCTCGACTCATTCTCGCTGCAAAAAAAACACAACCAATTGCTACAAAGTGGGGCCTAATCTCTTTGCCAGATTGTTGCACACACTTTAAAGGGGCTGATCAGAGGGAAGGCGAGGCTACAATGTGGATGTTAAAGCGCCTCGATGATGATGACTTCCATCCATAGCTTTCTGTGGTTTCTATTCCCAATCCACACCACATGCATCCAAGCCCAAGTGTTTCAACATGTTGACAAGGAAAAACTGCTTTCCAAAGTAACACAGGAAACATATTTTTATATAAGAGGACATTTGAAAAAAAAAATGGAACAGTGAACACACTTTTAAGATCGGGTTGCGCAAAGGACAGTGTCAATAATTAATCTCGCAGGCAACTCAGCTTCAGTGTACTCATCATGTTTTAAGAACATAACTGGAGATGCTGTTAATATGTAATGGGACTGCAGAGATGCTTTCCCACCCCCCGAGTTTTCACGGGGAAAACAGAGAAATCAAAGTTTATGTCCTGAGGCAACCTCGAATCAAACGCGAGCTGCCGCTGCCAAATCTGGAGACATTTCAAATGGATTATTTGGTGTTAGTGGGTTAATAGCTAATCAATACGTGTTCCAGTGAAGTCCCAGTGGTCTAATCCACCTAATCACATACAGTACAAGAAGGCTGGGGAGAGAAATGGGGATTTTAAAGATGCAGGCCTTTCCACGCCGGCGCCATGCCAACGCACAGACTTCCCATCTTCCTCTGACCCTGATCAGGTGGTTTCTGTGACTAAACTCAACTATCAAAGTACAATTTTGAGGTTCTTGTACATTCTTGTGAGTTTTAGGTATCTGAGACAAAGTCGCAGTCTGAGACAAAACTAAGTTGTCAAGCAAGGAGTGTGACTTTGTGTTTATAAAAACGTTTATAACAGACTACAGTTTTGAGACCTAAACGTGAATTTCTTTTTGCACATTTTCTGAAACAAAAACTGCAATCTTTGCACGCAAATGCCTTTAAGATGATATGGTATATATAAAGAATATATGATGAGTTAATTTGCAAAAATAGATAAGAGCTATTTCAAAAATAAATAAGCCAATACCAGTTAATATTGCTTTGAGTGCACAAAAAAGTTGATTTATAAAAATGAAAAAAGAGAGATATCTTATGAAAACAACACCAGCTCAACTTATATATATATATATATTGTGGAGTTAAAGCTTTAATATGAAGATAATAAATATCTTTTCATTTAGAAACCCTAAGTCACGACAGCTAAATTACTCAAAAATGGACTTCTGAAACTTCTCGTTGAGCGAACGCCACATTAAATGTCACCAATCGTCACTTAACAAGCTCTGACATGCAAAACCTACAGTTGACTTTTCCTTTTTTGGGAAATGGCACGTATCATAACGTTGACAGGGAATCAATGCTGACATGTTATCCTCTGCTAAAACTGCTTTTAGCGGCAAAATCAATAATCAAAGCAAGTGTTTACTATTCAAGCAGCCCCAGTCGGAGCTCGGAGCAGAATTAGGGGAATGTTTGGTTTGGGCTAAGAGGAAAGTTTGCAGAGAAAGTTATGAGCCTGCATTCACTTATTAGGATTTTGGGGCATTTGCATGGAAGTGGAGTAGCTCTCTAAATATTGAGAGGTTAACTAAGGCATGTCATTTTCAGAACATAAAATTCTATGCAATTCTGCATTAACATTTATGCCCAAAAGCTATCTATTATTAAATATAATTTGAGAATGATGAGCTGAAAGTGACATTAATGGCAGTAACAAGATTGATATACTTGGACTCAAACTTAGACACTAGCGGGCAGGCACATGTACGCACCCGTGCTCATGCATGGGCACAGCCATGCACACACACACACACACACACACACTGGAGTTCACTCTCTACCTGTATAGTCTTTGCAGCAATGTAAAGAAGACTATTTATGCATTATAATTATTCAAATTTAAAGGCAAGTACAAAGAATGGCATTCTAATAACTACTCTGTGATGATATAGGAAATGTGATTTATGAGCATAATTGTTTACATAATTCATAAGATGATTATCACATTACAGCGCATAAATTAGACTACTTTCACGATGATTCAAAGCCAGCACGCATGTCTGAGGTTTATTTAATATGCATTATAATCATAAATCAAAGTAAGCAACACTAATTTGGACACGCTGTAAGACTAATCACTGTCTGGATTCTATCATCAAATACAAATACATGTTCCCGTCTTAACCAGAGCCGCAGAGGCACAAGTGAAATCAATAGGAGAAAATCAATTAGAATGTGTTTGCATGTATGGATTGACACCTTGAATCATCAGTCCTATTGATCCTCTCCACTGTGATCTTCATAAAACCCATTTGTTCCATCTAAAGTTTGCTCTGCCAGCCGATACGTTGTTCTTTCTCCTCCCCCTTCTGGTTTGCATAAACAATGGTGGAGGGGTCATGAAGAATACATCATAGGACTTACAGAAACGTATATTTAGTTACTTCCAAAATCAGACTAATCTCTCAGCAAAAACATCAATATAGGGCGTTTGTACAGGCAGCAAAATACGACTTTTATCTACGTTTAAATGGCGGATTTGACATTAAAGTTTATGTGACTGGAGGGAGGGGAGGTGGATGGGTCCAACAAATGCTGGACTCACATCACTCTCGTAACTACTTCACTTCCAGCATTTACATAAATGTATTCACTGTTTGAACTGTATTTTGTAACACCTAACCAGGAAGATTTTTGCACTAAACCTAGGTCAGTGGTTGTGTAGCATAAATGAACCGAAACTGCAGCCTTTACAACAAAAATCTGTATGTGTATGTATAATGACGTGTGTGCTATTTTTAGAAGGCTCCACTGTATCGCGTGCCACTTTTGAGAAGGCTCATATGTTGTCTATAGGTTGGAGACCTTGTTGTTAAAAATGTAATTCTATGGAGGAAAAAAAAAGGATTTGAGTAGAAAAAAGGAAAGATTTGTTGACAAATTGCTCTAAACGTCTACACAGAGAAACATGTAGCATTCAGAAAAACTGAATGATGATCCAGTTCTTAACGGAGAACCACCCCACCCTAAAACAAAAAGCCCTGATGAACATCCTTGTGACTGAACTGATTGCAGTTAATTATAAATTATGCAGTCATTGTGGGCCCACAAAAGAAGACATCCCCACTCTGCAGTCAGATGTAATTACCAAAGTCAGGCGCACTCCGCTGTGTGTGATCCATCCCTGACAGCCAACGCTGACTGATGACCTTCCCCGGTAAAGACTCCCTCAGTTGGGTCGATGAACACGAGACACACCCACCAACCCACCCGCCCCCCCTTTCCTTCTAAACTTGGGTCTCAAACATCTCTATACCTGCTCAGACACCCATGTGACCCCCCGGTGTTCAGGTACAAAGCTATTGACAATTTGAATCATCAAGCCGCCATGGCTGGTCTAGCCTATCATTCACAATCAAGGGTTTATCTCTCCGTGTTGCTATGTAGGGCAAAGAAATATGACTCCCCGTCAGCGGGTGGCAGAAAGGGTTGGGCTTTGGAGTAAGGAGGAAGGGGAGGAGAGGGGCTAATTTGACACAGCTCGCTTGGCTTGCCATAATTGCTCCGTCACTGTCAGTCCTTGAGAGGCCTTCTCGCCGTACAATTTGGACACAATTACCAGCCGTTTACCAGTGGCCGTTATGCCCGTCGCCCCATCCCCTCCCCCCCATGAAACCCCGCCTGTTCTCCCGTTTGGCCGGTGGCTAGGATGTGCCATGCCTCATCAAACGCGGATGCGGCCCATTAATGAACACTGTTAGCATTTCTCTTAAACTTCTCCTGCCTCTAATAAACATGCAGTGTTCCATGAAGGAGCATTGCCATCCTCGTGACATGATATTTATTGTCTGTGCTGGTGGGAGGGAGCGAGGATGGGAGGACAGAGGTGAGGGGAGGGGGTGGTTAGAAGTGAAGAGAGATATATCAGCGATGAGTAGGGGAATGAGGGAGGGGAGGT
Organism: Serranus cabrilla; assembly: GCA_903364295.1. NCBI lineage: Eukaryota > Metazoa > Chordata > Actinopteri > Perciformes > Serranidae > Serranus > Serranus cabrilla. The sequence goes on along the minus strand of CAFUXE010000310.1, from coordinate 964,069 downwards.
GAACAAAGACAGATGAAGAGGAAGAGAAACAGACTGGAACATCTCTTTCTGCCGTCACACCGTTAGTGGCTACCGCTGCATATACATATGAATCCACCTCGGGGCTGGATCGCAGTCCCGCCATTTGAATTTCCACAATAAACACATCACAAAGACCTGCCGCGTCAGCACTCTGTCAGAGCTGATGATGTCCTTATGTGCAATGTTTAAAAGTGATCCTGAAAAAATATATTTAAATCCACATTTAATATCAAGGCTAATGCAAACATTTGCAGTTCACTGCGGCGGATTCCCCGTGAAACTCTCCAGCTGCACCAGGACAGAAACGCTGCTTATACAGTTAAACAGTTGAAGGCAAATGACATATGTCTGATTTCAACAACTCACTGCTCGTCTCTACTCAACTTCACTTGGGCACACAATCTTTAGGAGCAAGACTTTGTGGTTTTGCATTTCCTTGTAGTTGATTGTTTGGCTCTTTGGTGTCATTTTGTGTCTTTTTATTGGTTGTTTTTTGTCTCTTTGTAATCATTATTTGGCTATTTATAGTCATTTTGTGTCATTGTATTGTTTTTTTCCCTTTGTAGTCATATTGTGTCAATTCGTAGTTATTTTGTGTCTCTTTGGGGTCACTCTGGGTTTTTTGGGGGGGCCTCTGTAGTCATTGTATGTCTTACTTGGTTGTCTTATTAACTTGTCTTAATTTCTCTTTGTAGTACTTTTGTGACTCTGAGGTAATTTGATGTTTTTTTTTATGTTATGCGTGTGTCTTGTGAATCTTGCATATTTTTGTACTGTCACTGTCAATGGTTTTGAATAAGAACTGCCATTAGTGTGAACAGGACATCCTGCACAATAACTACACTGTACAAATTATATTTAAGTATGCACACATAATTGGAAATCCCACCCAAACTGAGGAGGCACTGTCCGCTTTGGAAATAGTTGTTTGTCAAAAGTAACTGAAAACACCATCATGGCTCCTCAAAACATGCTAATAAGAGCCATGCATTAAAGACTGGATATAGACTACATAATATTACAGTTTTATATTGTGTGAAGTTAAAGTACATTACAAGCGCCTCTACTAATGAGTAATTTTCAGGTTCTGTACTTGTGGGGCATGCGACATGTTTCCTCCTGCAGAGACACACAGGTTCATGCTCGCACAACAAAGTCACACTCAGCAGGAACTCGATCTCATTCCTCTGCACTTTGACACCTGTTTTGTCGTCGCTGCCAAACAGAAGCAGAGAGTGAAACAGGAAGAAAAAAAGAGTGAGAGGCTGAAAGAAAGAGAGATAAACAGCAGGCGGGACACCTGCAGTGACCTAATGGCGTCTGTGTCCTCTAAAGAGCCTCTCATTTCCTCCTCTGGCCCCGGGCGGCCCTGTGTGTCGCAGTGAGGGCCGTCGCGACTGAACGACGGTTGGGGAGGGGACTCATCATCTATCATTGTGTGCTTGTCTACGTAAATACACACCCAACACATAGGGAGGGGGTGGGCACTATGGTCATACACACACAGGCATGAACTCATAGACACAAATGGACTGAAGCACACAGCAATATATAAATTAAGTGATTTCAGAGCAAAAACAAAGCATGAAGAAGAAGAAAAAAAAGCATTCACACAATTGTGTTGTGTCTCTGGAGACAGCGGCCTCCACAATCACACTCTCTCCCCCTCTCCTCACCTCTCAGACCTGCAGAAATTAATGAAGCCCAGTGCAACTGCAGTCAAAGGCACAAAATGGCCGCTCATTAATAGCCTGCTGTCACAGGGGCCACTATGACACAGCTATATATTACAAATCAGGGTGTATTGTTCCAGAGGCCACTGATGCTCAACAAATGATTGAGGGAAAAATAGAGAATTTTCTGTGAAGAGTCAATTTGAAAATCTACTGTCGCGTATTTGATGTTAAAAATGTTTTATTGTCTTTGTAGTGTGTTTCTAACTCTATTTGCATAGCTTTAAAATCAGCATGAAAACAGCACAACGCTTTACTGCGTGGCCGTCTAATGCAAAGGACTTTAAAAATGAGCGAAAAAACAAAGGGATGCTAACTTAGACGGACTCACAACACATGCAAGCACAAACTAATGGCACAAACAACCCGGGAAAAAAAAAAAAAGTAACACTTTTCATGTCTCAGCGGAGATAGGAGCTGGCATTGTACTAAGTGTTTGGTTGCTCACCGAATAAACTCATTAATTTGCTTAATTATGAAACTCCCTATCAATTTCCGCTCCCTGGGAAATGTTCAGTGGATGCAACAACATAACACATTTAGAGGCTGTGTTCTCACTATCACATAATAAACAAACAGAAAATACACCAGGGCCTGATTAAAGGCCTTTACACTACAGAGGAGGAGAGCGAGTGAGGGAGAGGAGGCAGTGTTTGTTTCTCTGCTCACAGATGAAATTGTTTCAGCTTGTTTTTGACAGCTACAGACGTGCTGGCTATTATTGGGGGGGGGGG
>CAFUXE010000310.1:941926-961532 GCA_903364295.1 Serranus cabrilla | reverse complement strand
TGTGTGTGTGTGTGTGCAAATGTGTGTGACGTTAATGTGCAACTGCACGTTCAGACAGGCTTTGTTCGTCCTGATTAATTTTTTGTTTCCTGTACAGTTTGTATGCACGTGTGTCCGTGCGAGCATGTGTGTGTGTGAACATTTGAGTGTACGATAAAAGTAATGCATGCTGTATTATGATGGGGGAGCTGTTTGCTTCCTTCTCGCAATTCTTATCTCATGAATACAAATTAAAAGTTTTTAAGCCTTTAACTTTTCTTATTCTTTTTTTTTTTACTTCCCGTTCTAATTACTAAGAAATATTGGTTTAGACAAAAGAAAAGCGTTTTATTAGACATACTGCAACTAACTCTCCCATCTCAGGATATTACTGCTAATGGTAAACAGTGGCAGCCAAGTATTATATTCAACATCCACTGAATCAGGAGATACTACGAGGAGTTTTAAAACAACAGACTACATACTAAGTAGCTTCAAGAACATTCCCAGTTTCCCATTGGAGTCATGTGTGATCACTAGAATTGATTATGCAGTGTCATATGTTAATCTTACAGGGAAGCCCTGTGTCATTACAGTGTTGGTAGAATGTAATGATGATCAGTGTTAATGAACAGCGAGTGGATTTCCCAACTCATTTGCCCGCAAACGTTAGCTGCAAGATGCGTTCGCTGGACACTGCAACACAAAGCTGATTGAAAATTGTTAGTGGCCTTTTAATGTATATATACAAATAAGTTTCATTACACAAAGACACACTCAGTAGTCAGGAAGGGTCCTGTTCCAACAAAATACATGCTGGCATAACAGTAAAAAGCAATTGTCAACGGTATCTCCTGAAAAAGCCCAGCCTGCTCTGATTGGTCAGCTATTCCACATCTTCCAAATCTGCGCTCTCCACGTCTCTGCATCATCATTGCAGCAGGGGAATGACTGTACCAACACTGTAGCTGCACTCCCTACCTATATATAGTATAGTTGTGACATCATCAAGTCCTGGTGACTCATTTAAAGACACAGTTTCTGAATACAGACTATGACATTTCTTTGTTGATTTTTTACAGTATTTATAATGCACCTAGATCTGCTTTGTAATCAAAAACTTCATGGATGTTTCATTGTTTTGCACCATGGCACCGTTAATGACATCCCTCACATGTTCAACCAAATCTTTTGCCCTATAAAGCCATTTACTCTGCAGTCCATTTAGATCATCCCTTTAATCCACAGCCTTGGAGTAGCAGCACATTTAGCCCTGATGCTGACAATGACGGCTGAACTGGCAGTGATAAAAGGAAATATGGTAACACACATTCACACTTATGCATGTGCTGTACTGTATGCATGCATGGACACACACATGCACAGCAACAACACCTGTAGTTAGTTGTATGTATGAGATACCCACATTCACCTGCACACACACACACTCAAAAAAAACGAAAAAAAGGGGAAGGGTGGGAGGCTCTTGTCAGACAGGGTAAATCCCATTATTTGGCCCTCATCCCAGAGAGTGAATTGAGAGTCAAGTAGGATGCATGTGGTAACCACAATGAAATTACAGCTGCTGTGAGGCCGAGCGCTGCTAATGCACCCCCATTGTGTCCTCGAGTGCATCTAAATAAGCAGGGGTAAAAGGCAGCCTGTGCTAGGGCTGCCAGGGTTACAGGGTGTGTGTGCGGAGAGGTAAATGGAGGCCTGCCCATGATAGAGGGCTGTATTTAGGCTTGATGATGGGTAACCTGTGGGGGGACCACCTGATGCGGCTTTGTTGTATGTGGGTTTATGAGGTTGAGTGTAAGTGCAGGTGTTTATGTGCGTGCAGGTCCGGGATATTTTCCCGGCCTCCACTTAAAAAAAGAAAATGATTCGCTGTCAGTGACTATCTGTAACTGGAGCCTGCAAATACTACAGCGTGACAGTGAAACCAGACAAATGGAGCGAGCTTTGTGGTACTTTTACCTGCAATAAACCTGTATTCCTGCGGTTTCTTATGTCCAGAAGTAGGCTGTAGATCACAGGCCTCTTTGCTCGGAGACAGAGACAAAGTCCTCTGGATTTAAAACAGCCATGCTCTCCTGCAACTCAGTAACTAGGACATCAGGACAAAAAAAAAGTGAAGGGAAAAAAAAAAAGAAAAACACTAAAACTGTCAGTTGAAGATGCAAAACAGAGATCCGGATCTATCCATTATGAATGAGATATATTTGAAAGGTGGAGGCTGCATATGAGGAGGAGGAGGAGGACACTCACTTACCCCCTCATACCCTGCAACGCTTAACCCTCCCGCAACCCCGAACCCCCCCCCACCCCCTGCTCCCCCCTCCTTTCCCCTCAGTGCAAGCTCCGGTTCATCAACAAAAGCCTTTGTACAGTCAACAGTGCTGTTTTTATTCATGTTACATTTATCTTCAGAGCTGTCCATCAGGCGCGGCGGGGACGGCTGATCTAAAACAGAGCCTTAGACTCATGACAGGAGGATAGAGCCGTAACTCTGGAATGCTAACCTCCGCTGTTATTTGGCCCGCAGAGAGAGCGGGAGAAAGGGAGATGGAGGGAAAAGAGAGAGAGAGCGATACACAGCCTAATGACAGCTACAAACACAGACGTACCTTTGTTCCAGCGCTATAAAACAGCACACTTCAGTGGGATTGCTTTAGCTTCTTTGGGCCTAATCAAACTTGTGTTATTTAGACTTCAAACATGGCCTCCGAAGAGAGACAGGGAGCGAGCTAGGTGTGTGTCTCTTGCTAATAGCTGCTAGCATGATTCGGTTAAGCTGCTTATTTCCGACATAAATAATGCATCCAGGCAGATGCGCTTGACTTTAGTTGAATATGAATCGCTTGCATGATTGACACCGAGGTTTGTTGAGCGCCGAGTTGATTCTACAGTCTCACCTTTGGAAATAGGCCTGTCTCATTTAATATCCCCTATGTTAACATAATTATGACAACCAGCACTGATTCATGCATGTGTCTGTGTAATATCCATGACAAAATTAGGCTACTATTTTTTGAGGGGGGGTGGGGAGCAGGCGGATAGAATTTACTAGAGTATCAAAGGCAACTAGATTGTCTGCCTGTTTAACAGCTTAGCCAAATCAAATCAGAAATAAGAGGACTATCTTCAGTTTAATTCTGGATACTTTCACAAGACACCCTACTTACCCACCCACAAACCCTGCCCCCTCTTAGCCCACCACCCCCTTTTTCTTTTTTTTTTTACAGTCATTGATTCCAATCAATCAACGCTAATTAAGCAGGCACCTATACACATATATGTCACATGCTAATAGGGTAATGATATGGGCATTTAGCTGGTGCTTTAATCTTATGCTACTTGCAGCTAACACATAATGACACTCTCTACCCAACCATGGGAATATTTATAAGAGACCACTGAGAGTATGCGGACACACACACACACACACACACATACATACACAGATTGGTACTTCACACTGGCTCAGTGTATTAAACCTTATTTACAAGCTAACAGCTATAACCATTACAGATACGGTGGCGGGGAAACCACATTAGGTTCAATGGGCCAACAGCGTGTAATCCAAAACAATAAAATGTAAATTTGAGTCACACACACTAAAAAAAAAGAAAAAAAAAGGAGCACGCATCTGCAAACAGATGAACATCTCTGTGATACAAGATGTTTTCCCCCCATTCCGTCTCTTTTAAGACCTTGGCGAATCAAGGAAGCAATGTTTCTCATTTCATTTTTTAATCCCCGCTCAGTGTTAAGGTGCTGTGGATAAATACATTGCAGACTAGCCTAACCCATGGCCCTCCCCATCCTACTGAAAATGAGGACAGTGAAATGGCTCACAGGCGAGTACAAGCAGCGGAAAATCAGTGCTGAAGAGACAGTGTGGAAATAAATATCCATAACTGGCCAGTAATGTTCATGTTTTTGAATGTTATCAGAGTATTTCATATGCCAATAAGTTACTTTCCTATAGGCACACATTAAACCAACTCCTTTTTTTCCTATACATCATGCAGTAAAAAAAAAGTCAATGACAATATGGAGTTTCTTAGTAAGGACCACTTGAAAAGTAACTATAATGTGCTAAATGCTGCTAAAACAATGATTAATATATTTTTTTTATTATTAAGTTATATGCTAGTTAATGCTCATTAGTACTTTTACTTTGAAATTTTAACTCCAAGGTACTATGATTTTAGCAATCGGACTTTCAGTTGAATTTGAATATTTGTACACTTGTATTGATACTTTTAATAAAGGATCTGAGTTCTACTCGCACTACTGTCAAAGCCTGACCACACACTGCAGTACAGTGCACATTGTAGCATGTATGTTATCACAAACGAATGTTTTACTACTTTTCAAGTCGCTTTTTTATCACATTTCATTTCTATTACACAGTGCAGAGAGTCAAAAGTCATGACGTCACAAATACACGGTATGCTCATTCCCCTGCTGAGCCAGCAGGATGCCTCGGGCCAGTGTACTTTTTTCCATGACAATACTGTGGAGAGGTTCAGGAGGGAAAGGGAGCCTGAATCTGTTCCAGCAGGAAGCACTTCACTTACTATGCTGAGTTGTTATGACTGACTGGGGCCGTGCATGGAAGACGATTTGACGTACAAGAGTTCAGATTTACTTCAATTAAAATGAATAGTTCCATTCAAATAGTCACTGTGATGACATGCGATGTCCTAAATCGTCGAGAAAGCCCTGCTTTCTTATCATAACTAAAAGATTCACTGCTATTTCGTTCCTGCAGGGAGGGCCTGTCTAATTTCATCCGAGGACGTGGACTTTGGATGCAGCAGCAGGTTTTTCAATGGAAAGTGAATGTGTCTTTTGTGTTATTAATTGTTGATGATAAACAATCGTATTGGGGATTGCAAGAAAAACACTACTAACACTACTGGTGAATTTGTCTGTTTGTCTGTTTGTTTGATGTTTCCTAGCCAAGATGTGTGCCCTAGTTGTGATGCAACAAACATATTTGTTTCATAACAAAATGTAAGGTAAATTCATTATGTTTTGTTCCAGTTAGTGATGGCCAAATGAAGCTTCATGAACCGTTCTTTTCCCACTAGATGTCGCTCTCTGCTCAACAAAAACACACTGGATTGACATTATTTAGGCCTCAAAAAACACAACTAATGGTTAATAAAGCTTCATGTGGATATCACTAGTTTTAGTGGCATGTAAGAGATTAAATCATATTTTGATGATTATCTGGATAATATCGTGAATTGTAACTGTTTTGGCCGAGATAATTGTGACATTTAATTTTCAGATCGTCCCATGCCTAGTGGAGGCTTTAATAACTATGTTAGCAGTAAAGTTTCTCTTACCTTGCCATTAGAGGTTCAGGAGTACTGCAGGGTCCAGAGGACGTTCTCACTCTGCTTATTCTGAAAGATAGTCAAGGTGAAGGAAGAGCAAATGTAAGATCATGATTTGACAAGTGATATCATCATCAAAACAGACATGCAGAAAAGTTTCCAGACTTCACAAACACTAAAACAAGCTCTGTCCTTGCAAGCCCTTACATGGCGCTTTGTTGCTGCTAACAACCTGCCTCTGTGCAGCTCATCTCCTGCGCCACTCTGTTGTGTGATATGCAGAAAGAACCTAAGGTAAACTCGGTGGTGTTTGTAAGGGAGTTCTCTCTCCTGCTCCCGAGTGATCATTATTTGATCTTGTTTAGTTCATTATTCATCTTGAGGGAGCTGGTTGTGACTTGTGGATAAATGCCATATGAAAGGCATTGTGCACCGAGGATGCATCCTCACTTTTATCCCGGCTCCCAAAACAGATCAATTAGTAAAACTAAACAGTAAATTATTAATCACGTTGCTTTGTGTCCCCGTTCCATCACCGGAAGAAAACAGTTCATTAGAGAGGGAGAGAGAGGGAAGCAGAGGGGGGGAGGCTGCGGCGTGATTGAGAGGGGCTTTAAACCGAGCTGATGCTGTGTGAACATTTGAAGAAAAAAGAGGGAAGAATTATCAAGCGTGTCCATCATTTCCAGGTAACTTCCAAACCACCCCCCGTCATCTCCCTGGTCCCTCCGAAAATGACGTGCACTCATAAAATGGGGTCAAGCAGTGGAGGAGTTCAATGTCACAGCCATCATATACATTGCCCGTTGGGGTGCGTGTGATTAAAATAACACACAGGGATGTTTCATGTCATGGTGAGCAATCAGACCATATTTGCAAAAATATTCAGATCAGATGAATTTTAATGAGGTGTACACTCGAGGGGGATACCGCTGCCAGAGCGCTGGGGATAGAAGGTGGAAGCAAGCCCGTCCCCTTATTTGCCAGAAGACAGCAAGGTACATAAACTTTTTTTTCTTTACCCTTAGATGAAAAAAAGAAGAAGAGAGAGACAGATCCAAATTCAGGGGTCCACTCAGTGTTCAGATTGCTCTGCTGTTCTGAGTTGGGCAATTTGAATAAATTATTCCAAATAAGAAAAAAAAATCGCTCAGTGGGGTTCATTTTGTGAGAAATTATATTTTCGCAGGAAAGGTTAATTTTGAAGGGAGCTTGAATGACTGAGAACTGGGGGGCTGCAGAGGGAGGGAAGGTAGGGAAGAGAGAGAGAGAGAGGGGAAGGGGAAGAGAGAGAAAGAGAAATAGAGGAGGGGAGGAGGTGGGGGGCAGGAACGGCGTGCTGCACGAGGAGGTATTGGGCGTCAAGGAGGAGAAGGGGCGAGAGAGAGAGGGGATGGAGGGAGGGAGCAAGGGAGGGAGGCAGTTATTAAAAGCGATTGCATTGCCTCCCGGATGTCTCAGGAGAGCAGAATCAGTGGAGATGTTAAACCTTGCTTGACACCCCAGTTGGATAATTGTGGGTGTGGGAGCTAATCAGCGGAAGATGTCTCCTCAATTTAAATCTTGTCAGTTAGTGAAGATTAGGCCCTCCTGTCCCGGCCACCATTAGCTTTGTTGCATGTCAATGCGCCGGTGAGGGTGTCCGCCTGGTCCGGCTGCAAGGGTAAAAAGGCGAGCGTGATGGAAACGCGCAGATTTATTCCAGCTAAAACCAGTATGGCATTTTCAAGAAAACCCATATGAGGGGGAAAAGAGAATTTATGCAGCCCTTTTTGAAAATGCATTTGTTACTACTGACCTAACAGGGGGACCCTGTGGAATAAGAAATGTAGTGCGGGGATGTGCTCCAGATTTTTCTGCAAGAAAAACATCGGCGGGGTTGTTAAATATGATGTCGTACACAAACTAGAGGCCAGGGAAGCAAATTAGTGTGTCTTTGCTGAGAATATATAAAATTAAGGGGAAATATTATATAATTTCAGTCAGTCCAACTGAAGCCATTAAATGTATAACCACACTGTGTCCCTGTGCTGCGAGCTCTGTTAAAATGTTAAGTTATGGGATGCATTTGGGCTGAAGGAAATCACAGGATCCTGATGTCGAGGCTATTAAATGACTAATAACCTGTGACAGTGTGATCTCATTAACAAAAATGTGGGGTATAATTTTAACCCCGGTTAGGAGGAATGATGGGTGGAGGTGGCTAATTCAAAAAATGCACTGTAGTGAATTTTACAGCTCGAGTCTGGCTGGCTGCGGGCCATGGCTTTTGCATTCCCCCCATGGTAAATATTTGTAACAGATTTTTCCTGCAGGACAATGGCTCCTTTCACTAAAGCAGGTCCCGTAACCTCGGAGCGAATGCAAGGTCAGGGCAAATAAACAAGACGGCCGTGCCAAGCTGAGCGGCTCCACTGATTCCTGGGCCGGGCCTGCTGCATACCAGGCGCTCTCCTCCTCGCCACCGGGAGTCTGAGTGCTGACAGATGTTTCGAGCCCGGCTAAAAGGGAAAGGGGACTTTGAGGGAGAGAAAACGAGGGGAGCCTCTTTTTTTAACTCCCTCTCTCGCTCACTTTTTCTCCACATCTTTTTCTTCTCATCTTACCTCGATCCAATGTGTCCCGACACAGCCTCCGACACAGCCTCCGACACCTTCACACACCTAGAACACAAATCATGAAAAATAAATAAGAAAATCACCATGAATGTCCTCAGTGTAGCACCAGTATGAGAATGTGAGAGCATGTGTGTAACCTGTGAACCGGGTTATAATTAGCAGCTGCACTCTGGGGTCAAGAACCCCTGAGTGTGTGTTTAAATGTGCCTGAGCAAGACGGAGAAAATGGCACTCTAGTCTACAATTAATGTGGGGTGTCTGCAGGTATTTGTGTGTGTATACATGCACACAAGTCAGAAATCCTGATGTTTCAATATCACCAGCCCCCCCCCACCCCCTAAACCACTTCTGTTCTGTCGGAGCGGTTAATACCAGCAGCCTCAAAGAGAGAGCTACCGCCGGCTACCGCAAGGTGTAACGAGTTCAAGGCCCCCGTTCAGGCCTGAGGCGGCAGACGGTAAACAGTTGTTACCGGCTGTTTTTTCTGCCGAGCCCAGACAAAGCCTCTCTGTGTGAGAAACAACAGCTACAGCTGGGCTGAGCAGAGTGAGACATCGATCCATAAGCTCGTTCCTTTACACCCCTCCGAGCACTCGTCTGGCAGTCAGCAGGAGCAGCAGCGCATGCCAGAGCTGGGCACTGCACTGCAAAAAAAAAATATCCCTCTTAACCGGGCGTTTAATCTAGTCCTAAAACGTTACATTAAAAAAAGAAGGAAAAAAAGGGATACATTACATATATACATCTGTCAGTGCATAGTTTTTATTACAAACGCAGGTTGGAAATAACTAGAATAATTAATTTAATGCTTAAAGAAAAACAAGAAATTAAATACATTTTTTTTTGCACTATATTTTAGTTTCTTTCCATTTATATTTTTAATGTAGCATTTATGCAGCTGCCTCACAATATTTGGTATTACCATACAAGGAAATGATCTTCTTAAATAAAGGAAAATCCTGATATTTGACAAATAAATATATCTTTTAAAATCTATTTATATGTTGAGTATTCTCCTGAAATCACATTGGCCATGAAGGGCCCAGTTAAAAGTATCAAAGAGGGCAGACAAGAGACTGGCGTTTAATCTAATCTACGTTCTAATAGTTGGGGAGACATTAATTATTGATAAGGCCGGCAATTGATTGGTTAATAAGATAATGTAATTGAGAAATGAAAATCATCAGAGTTGAGTGTGTGTCGGCTCCAATCTGAGCCGCATGGGGGGGTTGTGTGTGTGTGTGGGGTGGGGGTGTCTTAGGGGATTGCCCCTACATAGGCTTCCATCATTACTGCCACACTATAAAAGCAGAGTGGTGATTAAAAGGACTTGATTGATTTGACTCTCATTGGGATAAGCTGTCCTCGTTCCGTCACTGGGCTCCGCCTGCTAAAAAAAAAAGAAAAAAGTGTGTGTATGTGTGTATATATATATGAATCTATTCTGTGTGTTTTGATGCATAAAATCAAATCAAATCATCAAGTAAATGTGGCTGTAAATGTGAACATATTTATTTCAAATAAATGTGTCTGTGGGGGGTAAAAAATGTGGATGATTAAAAATTTGTTTGTATTCTTTTGAAATTAAAATTGTAGTGTGTATTGGTATTTAACATTAAAATGTATATGAATGTGTGTGAGCCCAGCGAGAGGAGGTGCAGCGAAATGTGTGCGCGTGTGTGCGTAACTGTGTATCCATGTCGTCAAGAGGTGGCCCCACTCCCCCAGTTTTCACTCGCCTTTTGTCTGCACTCTGTACTGTACTCTGCTGCTCAAACACACACACACACACACACACACTCTCACACACAGCTCCAACCCACCCTGAGAGACGGAGACAGACCCTGCCGCCTGACACAAAAGCTATTGATTTTACTATCTGCTGCAATGAATGATCTTCCTCAGCCAATTTCTGAATTTAGAAATGAGTTCAATACTAATAATGATAGTGGAAGGATTCTTTAAACTGTTAGACTTGAGAACGGGGGGGAAATTGAGAAGGGGGGGGTAAAAGAAGGAGAGAGAGCGGGAGAAGAAGGAGAGGAAGGAAGTGAAGATTTGTGTGTGTTTGGCTTTGGAAAAAGAGAGGATATGATTTCTCGCCATGGGTGAGATTAAATAAAGATGACACCAATGGTTTTAACAGTCTAAATTACTACAGTCTACCCTCAAATACAATTACTCTTATTTGGCTTTCCTCAATGGGTTGAGAATGGAATAAGTCGGTGCTGGGATTTGCCTTTTTTTTTTTTTTTTTATACTTTTAACTACTTCCAACTTTTATATGAACAGTTTTCATCCACCTATTTTCACGCACCGCTCTTGTGCTTTTTACGACGCAATTTTCAATATACAGCATTCTTGCGAGCTTGCTCCTTAATCCATTCATATATTTCATGCGCCATAAAGACGCAACTAGTTCAGTTTCGATTTTGCGTCGCACAAATCTTCCATAAAATAAAAAAGCTTGCACATAAATATTTAACATGGCCTCTGTTTAGATGGGGAAAACTATTTATGTCAAATTAAACAACAGACACGGCGGGCGGCCGCAACAGAAGAAGTCAGCAGACTGGAACGTTTCTTTCTAATATTTCATTTCTGGGTGAGCATTATTTTCCTGGTTATTCAGAAAAGTGCCATAAAAACGCCTGGAACGGCCATGTTAAACCTTGCATGTGGCTGTAAAAGGTGTGTGTGTTGTGGAAATACAGACAAAGATGTGTGCATATAAGAGCAAAAAAAATTACACTTTGTGACTTTATATGTGGATGAATGTTTGCATATGTGAGTCTTTTCTCTTTATTTGGGCAGGCAGGCGGCGGCTTGGTGGGGTGATGTGTGTTAATCAGGAGCCCCCGTGCCCCGTTGAGGTGTTAATTCAACCCCCCTGTTACAGAGAGGTGTAGATTAATAGATAAGGGAGGTCTAAGCAAGGGTCAGCACGATACGGCCCTGACTGTGTTCGCCCGCTTGTCAGACACCTGCCTGGATTAAGCCGCTGGCTTCTCTCTCCGTTGTGCGCAGGTGAGAGGTCAACCATTTACCCAGTTCATTGGTCTCTCATTCACTTTTCAAGGTGGGGTGGATCTGCATAAAGGCTCTGGCATCTGTATGCTTGGCGGGGTTCGTCTGCGCGGGGGGTCCTGCACCGTGAGGTGGAGAAGCGGACAGGCGATGCAGGATCTGCCGCAGAGGATTACTGTAAATATACTTTGAGACTCAGGAGGAGATGAAGAGCGGTTACAGCACCGAGAATGCAGTTTTTAATTTAATTTATTTCTTGTTTAAAGCTGATTTCTGCTGTGCGCCGGCATAACACGGGGGGGAAGAGTGTTTTTCAGGAATTTTCTTGGACAAGAAGATCCTCGGCAAACAGAAAAAATAAAAAGGGGGGAAAAAGGGATAAAGCGGGTTGGAGGGGGGGGGCCCCCGGAAAAACGCATGAAACATGAAACTCTGCAAATTTGACTTATAACAAGCAAAATTACACCCTGCTGTCATTTAAATTATGGCTGCCCTCTATAAAGGTGTCTTTTAGGTGCATTAATTGAATTCGGCACTATTTCCCAATAATAATCTGTAAAGTTCAGCCGTCCATCCTTCATGAGATCCCTGCCGCGTACCAGAGGAGTATCTATTTCAGTGGCTTAATTTATTTTCATGATTCGCCGATAATGACGGCCATGCAGGCTGTACATCAGAATTAACCTTCATTTCACTGAGGTATATTACGATGACAGTCCCCGACGCATTTCACCTACACAAAGGGCATTCTCTCCCCCCTCTCTCTCTCTCTCTCTCCCTCACTCGCACTTTCTCCCCCTCTGCCTCCTCTGTCGCTGCCCCTGCTGTATAATCATCCTCGGCAGACCAAGATTGTTTGATAGCCGATTAATTTTCATAGGAAATCAAGTGGCCAGCTCTTTCTCTCTATCGCTCTCTCTTTATTTCTCCCCCCCTCCAAACACATACACGCTTCTCTCCAACAATGGTGAACTGCGCTTGTGCTTGGTGACTTTTTCTGTCAATTAGGTGTTTTATTTAATCTCATCTAACTTTTTTTCTCTAATAAATTGCATCCCCCCTCCCCCACCCTCCACCCTCCGCTTCTGATATCTCCAGCGTGGTTAATTTATTTTGGACGATGCCGATGTAACAAAAGTGCTGTAAATTAATCAGGGGACATCAAGCGAAAGGGGGTCCTTCGCTCGCTCTCTGTCTCTAATTTCTATGCAAACCATTAAGTGTCAGATATAGATTCCACCATTTGCTATGGTCTCAGTCAAAAGATTTCATTAGGGACCTGACGTCACATTTTGAAGGCAGCGCCGGATCATTTCTGTCCTATTTTCTCCCTCATGAGCTCTTTGTTCTTCGCCCCTCTGTAGGATCCTGCCACTAAAAAGGCCCCTATGCAAATGACAATAATAGATTTCGCTAAGCACCGCCGCAACGGCATGATAGCCTATTTAGAGAGAAACCAAAGAAACATTCAATTTGTGGCATTAACCACGGCACATGCAAAGGTTGCCAAAAAAGTGATTAAGAAATTACAGAATTGGTCCTCGCTGCTTGAAGTTCTCTTTCTCCTTTTTCTTTTTTTCTTCTCCCTCTCTCATTGACATGACATCTGTAATGAGGAGGGCTGGTAATTAGAATATTCTGGAGAGGTGAGCCCTGCTGGAGCTGGCAGCCGGAAGACTGATCTCTCTCTCCCTCTGTCTTTTCTGTATTATTCCTTTCCTCTGTCATAAGGACCTGGACACAGAACAGACAGAAAAACAGCTGTCTGATGACCGCGCTCTCTGCGGATGTCTCCCTCTCTCCTTTGTGTGAACGTGTGTGTTCTCGCAGACGAGCCCCTCTGCCAGCAAATAAATATAATCAATCTCCCATTTACATACAAATAGGCTTCTCCCCTTCATCCTAATAATCTGCCCAGCATCCTCAGAGAGGGAAAATAATATTCACTCCACATGGCAATTTCGTATTTATCATTAGATGGCTTTATTGATTGTTTTTTTTTTCTTTCCTGGGGATAAAAATTTTTTCCACTTCATTTTATTAGAGGATATTGAAGGCATGTAGGGCTGACATGGCACATACGCTTCATTATTTCCTGCCCAGGGATGATTATGGTTATTGACACTGTCACGTCGTCCCCCCTCGTCATCAGTTATCGCTGCTTACAGCTCTGAGATCCAGGAAGCGGCGATACACGGGGAGGGGGGGGGGCCACAGGCGTTCAGAACATTATCATGGGCGTTTAATGGGTGTAAACTGCAGGGGCGCTGCACGTGTGCGGCTGCGTGTCGCTAATGTGGCTCATTCCACTTTGTGTCATGTCGATGATAGGGGGTGACCGGCGGGGCCCTGACTGAGTGTCAATCCCACTTTGGACAAACAGCCCTCCTGTCAGTGCTATCACTGGCGCCAGGGGCATCCAACACATCCATCATACACACCGACAGAGGGAAGGCAAGGAGAAACCGACTCGTAGAACTTATTACACGCTAATTACTTATTGCTATCTCATTAAAACTTATCTAAGAGGAGATCTAGATAGAAACAGACAGAGGAATGCTGACAGGATTATGATCTTATCAATCTACTGTAGGTCTCTTTTATATAAAATAAAAGATCTTAAAGGGGCACTTTGACTATTTTGTTGTTCCTTTTTTTCCCCTTTAACACATATTTTTCCTCAACTGTTAGGAAAAATGTCTCCCCGTTCGTCTTCCAGTGATTGACAGCCAATCAAATGTTTGTCGGAGTAAGGTGAGAAATAGTAACAAAGAATACTCTCGGCGCCGGGATGCAAATGAGAGGCGGAATCTCACTCTGCTTGCGATCCATAATGAATTGTTGAATTGCCATCTGTGGTGTAGTGACAAACACCGCTGCATCATATCCCGTATAATAAAACAACTGCTGTTAACATGCTGTGTAATGAGCAAATTAGCTGCCACGGCTATTCTTGGGGACTGCTATCAATAACAACATCTGTTAGCCAAGTTGATCTTCCCGAACACAACTTGTCACGTAATTAACTTGTCACTCGTTAGCGTGATTACGTTCCCAAATAGGCCTCTTACACTTGGCTGGATAGTGTAATCTCTTATTTTCCCAAGCATTAGAAGAAACAGTGGAGGTATTGCTCGGGTTACACTTTCCCCAATCCCCGCTCTGCCGTGTTAATTAGGTCTTAATGACCATTATTGACTCATTAACAGACATTTGGGGATCGTTTGGAGCCGCGCTGACCTCAAACAACTCAAATGCCATTGCAGCAATGATGCTCAACCATCTGACTGCAACCTCTTCAAATTAGCCTCTCCCAGGTTCAGAAACGTTTCTCAATAATTACCCAGCATGCCTTTAGATTAAAGGAATACTCAACCGCAAAATGATTATTTGTATATCAATTACTCACCCTGTGATTTGCTGAAAACCAGAGGAAAATTTTACTGGCATGCCCGTGTGCCTCAGTAAATAGAGCCCAGCAGATACTGGATTCATGGGGATGATGCTGATTCTCATTGTACTTAAGTACAATCTTAAGTACTTGTACTTTACTTCAGTATTTCCATTTTATGTAGCTTTAAATTCCACTCCACTACAAATTAAGGCACATATAGTACTTCTTACTGCACTACAATCAGCTGCCAGCTTGAGTAACTTTTCAGATCAAGATTGAACATAAAAAACATGATAACATTTAAGTGATTAAATGCATCAATAACAACAATTCAACATTTGTATTTAGAATATATGTATTAATCTGAGTGACCGATTTAATGGTCTAGCGCTAGTTTCCAATAGTAAGGTTTTTGGGAGCGTTGGGAAGCACTCAGCACACAGCTGAATAAATGAGACGAGGGTTATGTAGCACATGTCGTGTAAGAGTTAGTAAACAGATGTTTTATTCTAATTCTGCTGTTGTTTACTTCAATTCTTTCAGAATTTTTTCTGGTGAAAAATGTGGTTTTCGCAAATTGAAATTTTAGATGAAGCATTCATTTAAAACCACTCACTGAGCACTGAGATGCTCATGTTTCAAGCTGTTTTGTTCTTAGTGAGCTCAGAGGCTTGGCTGAACAAGGACCCTGTGTTTTGCATGAGGAAGTTTGTTCATGTCTGAAACATTTTTTTGGGGGGGGGGATGCAAAACAACCCTCAAGTCCTTTTGCTCCGTTCTAAGAACTGGCTCAGCTTCAAAACTGATTGTGTAATCACGAGTTTCCTCTGAGATGAAAAGCGGGTTTGATCAGTATCTAAGTCGCGCCGTCTAAAACAAAAGAGACGGTGGTGAAATGCTGAGTGAAGGTACAGTAAAAGATCATCAACGGGCGCTGACAAAGTGGTGCAATTAAGATGAATCGGGATCTGACAAAATGTTTGTCTGAGGTGTAAACACACAAGTCAACAGTACTGAAGGTGTAGCGGGGAAAACAGCGGAAATGGATCACAGCATTTAACAGCTTGTCATTATCAAACGAGATCATTAAAAATGTAGAAATTCCATGGGAGATTAGACTCGGAGGGAGATTGGACGTTTGTGTTGATGAAGATAAAAAAAAAACAAGGCATTTCTTGGCAATTTGATGTTTCCTCTGCAGCGACACAGAGGAGAAGAAGATGTTGAATGCTTTGCACTGGAGGCCATTTCTACATAGTTTAGTTGATAAAAAACAAAAAGAACACACAATAAGGACAAAAAAGCAGACATGTGTCTGTGTGTGTATGTATGTGTGTAAATGTGTGTTATCTGTCTGGGAGCATGTGATGGTATAGATGATTTACCTGCTCATCACCAGCCACGATCACCTCCTGCAATACCCCACCTGGCAGAAAGGAAAAAAAGCAAATTAACCAAAACTGTCATTCAGGAATTATGATGGGACAGTGCGCTGCAAAATACGTATGTTCTTTGAAGTCCTTATTTCAGCAAAATTATATATACACACTATATATATTTAAAAAAAAAAACTTTATATCTAATTAAAATGATAACTGCATTCTCATTTTTCAAACTCTCATATCCTGAGGGCCAATTGGGATGAGTGCTTTTTTTCCTCCCATGCAGCTGCAGCCTCTCTCTCTCTCTATCAGT
Source organism: Serranus cabrilla (assembly GCA_903364295.1). Taxonomy (NCBI): domain Eukaryota; kingdom Metazoa; phylum Chordata; class Actinopteri; order Perciformes; family Serranidae; genus Serranus; species Serranus cabrilla. The sequence continues at coordinate 945,462 of CAFUXE010000310.1, read as the reverse complement.
CTGTCTCTCTCTCCATCTCTCCCTCTCTCTCTCTGTCTTTCCCTCACTCCACTGTGGCTCAGTGAACTGCTCCTACAGCAATATCCCATCATTACCATCTCCCCAGCTGAGCTTCAGCCAGCCATTATCATGCAGCATTATTAATCTTCTTGTCTTATCAACTTGCAAATCACAAACCATTGAGCCTTATGGCGCGGTTTGGGGTGCGCCGTTATTCATTTTGTAGGTCTACCTAGCCTCCAAGTCTTTCTAATCACCTGACGATTGTCACTCTCTTACTGTTGCCCTGCCCTTCTCCTGGCCCCGCTGCTCTGTAGCACTGGAAAGGATCCAAGCGTTTCACTCCATCTTCTCACTCTCTCTCTCTCTCTTACCTACACCTACTACGTCTCCTCTTTCTTCCATTCACCCACACAGACACCTCTTACACATTTAGTGCCGTCTCGTCTGGGTGTCAAACCTAAATGCTTTTCTGACCGATTTGGATCAAAAACTAGCAAAAGTTGCATTGAATGCTTGCTGCACTTTGACCTAAATCCTAATTTGACCTTATTTAGACTGTGTTTTATGATGCTGAATTGATGGTGTGGCTCACCGTGTTTTTAACATTTGACTTTTGGTTGATGGTAAAAAGGGATTAGTACGAAAAAATGCATGTTAGAGCTGCAACAGTTAGTCTACTAACCAGTCAGTCAGTCAGTCAGTCAACAGGGAGATAGTCAGCCAGTTATTTTGACAATTAGCAATTTTCATGCAAAAATGGCAATTATGTGTAGATTTTTGGCTTTACTCTGTTTTATTTCAAATTAAACTGAGTATATTTGGGTTTTGGACTAACAAAACAAGACATTTCAAAATCATGTACTGTTTTGCATTAGTAATGAAAAACTTCAATTGAGTTTATTTTGCAGAATTACTCCTGCCTTCACTAGACACTTTATTTTTACTTTGACTATAACCCTGAAAAAGTTGGGACACTGTGTAAAAATAAATTAACTAAATTTAAAGTGTATATTTATAAAATTAAAAGTTTGTCAACGTGATGATGAATATAAGTCACAAAGGATTAGCTAATTATTGCATATTTAACAACATCCCAACTTTTTCAGATTCAGGGTTGTATGTGTAGTTAAAATACAGTAAAATTAACTATTTACATAACAACCACAGTGTTAGTTTCAAGAAAAAAAAATATTTATAGTTTTTTGCATAAGTTACTCATGTCATTAATCATGACAGATCTTTAACCAAGATATGATTTATGATGTTTTGTCCCTGTTTCTTGTTTTTATTTATTTATTTTCCTGGTTTAAAAAAGGGTCACAAGTTAAGTTCACATAAAAAAAAAGTACTTTTGGTTGTATGCATAAACAAAAAAAGATAAATAAATTAACTTTAAAAACTAATAAAACTAACAAATAGTTCAAATTAAACCCCCTCCAGCAGCAGCAACATTAAATTGAAGCTTTGACATTTTAATGTATCAGTAATAACAACGATCACATTTCTCCATTATTATACTTCTGCACTGACAGGTGACACTCTGCATCATGAATACTTTCACTTTAGACACATTTGGCTGGTAACACTTTTTTACTCTTACTTAACATTTTAAACGCAGGAATTTTACTCAGAATTGGATCATCTGAAATGATAGTATTGCCACTTTTGCTCAGGTAAAAATCCTCTAACCACTGATGACACCCAGCTCCACTCAGCAGCCCTCCAGACATACACAACTCCATCATCCACTTAATTATCCTTTTTAAACTTCTCTCTACTTATACAATTCTCCGAAAGCATTAAAAAACAAAAAGCGTGTACATTGAATACGCTGCTGCTGACAGCAAGTGGGATAAATTTTATTAATGGGCGAGCATTAACATGCGTCTGCCCAGAGCTGACCCCTCTCCCTGACACATACGTCCACAATGTTTCTGTCATCTCTCCCTCTCCCGCTCTCCCTGCTCATATTAGTATTCCGGGGAGGAACAGAGCTGAGTCGAGAAGCAAAGAGAGGGAAAGTTTCTTTAAAGACACACCATTGACCCCTGATTCTTGCTCTCACTTGAGTTTGCTTTTCTTCAGGGCTAAAATATTCACCCTGGAAAATACGGCGTGGTTATGGCTATGCTACTTGAGGAAAAAAAATGTGTATGAGAAAATTGCTAGGAATGTGTGTTCCTGTGTGTGTGTGTGTGTCTGGATTTGCATTTCCTTTGAAAACTTTGCATGATAAATCACCTTTTTTCCCCCATAGCTCATTAAGCACCATACAACAGGTACTGAGCATGAAATATTTAGCAGAAGACAAAGTGTTTCATGTGCTCCTATGGACCCAGCTATTACCCAGGCCTTTCGCATAACATCCGCTAAAAACAGCCCACCCTTTGATCTTCATTAATATCGTTTGGTTAAATATTTCAAATATGCTTTCGTATGTTTGATTAACATCTTTCAGAATTATTCAGTAAAACAGAGATTAGCTGTGAATGTTCGACTGCTAATGATGAAATTGCGATTACCCACCCGTCACTATCAATCCATTGACGTTCAGAAAGGAAGGGTAATATTTCATTTGATCAGTAATATATGGCAATGCATACTGGACAGTTCATGAAACTTCATGGATCAACTTCCCCCGTGCATTCAAATATGTGCTTATAAGCCCTGGGTATTAATATTCGCGTTGGGTGTATTTTAGAGCACATTTCAGAGCACTGCGTGCTCGACATTGTAATTTCCAAGCTTATCTAATCAATTCTGCAAGCTCCATCGGCCCCATATCAGGCCTCGTGAAAGGAATCAGCTCAGTAGCACCTTCAGAACACTTATAAATAATGAAAAACAGCTTTTAAAAAGAAAGAAGCGCTTAAGGAAAAAAAATGTTGATTAGAAAAGTGCCTTTTATCCGTGCCTTCAAATCTTTCACATTCCGAAGATGCGGAGGACTCCGGGCAAACCGCGACGAATAAAGTACCCCTATCTGACCAAGAAAAAAAAAAGAAGTATTAATTTTTTGAGATAAAAAGTGCTGACAGCACAGAATGAGCCAGGTGGTATTTGGATATGAGCGCTGGAGATGAGATGAGAGCCCAGAAGATCACTTTCATCTTGTGTATGGAGTTGTCCTTGAAAACTTCTGTGAACTCTGTGCTGTCTGGAGAGCACCGTGTTGCTTGTCTCGGTCATTTATCTTTCTCCGCGTGCTGATTTTGTCGTCCAAACTCTGACATGTTGAAACCCGACTTTGACCCGGCCAGATGAGTATCTAGTCGTCATTTACAAGCATATGTGAAGCCCCATTGTCTGCTCTGGGGGGGTGGGAAAGTTGAAACGTGAGGAAATGGAAAGAAAAGGATAAAAAGAAAACTTTAACATGGTTAACAGCATGTGTCCTATTTTGTCATGCTGGTGCTATGCAGGGGTAGGCGGAAGGTGGGCAGGGTGAGCGAAAATACAGAGATTTTATGCCCATCTATAAATTAGGAGCGTTGGGTTGATGAGCAGTGAAGGAGAGTCGTGTCTTAGCTCAG
>CAFUXE010000310.1:930416-940747 GCA_903364295.1 Serranus cabrilla | reverse complement strand
TTTTTTTTTTTTGGCAGTACAGGCGGCACTTGCTCACAAAAGGTCATAATTCTACCAGAATTTTATGATGTTTCAGGTTCAATTAAGGCGAAAGCTACACCCATCACTGCTCATAAGGTTGTCTGGCACGTGTTTTAAAAAGCCACATCTATTCAAGTTACACATATTTTCAGTCTAGTTTCAACTAAGATGTGCAACTAGGTTTATGTAGACAAATATAGGGCTAAAATGTTCCAGGAAAACATTATGAGCTTATCTGTAGAGCCCGACCAATATGGGATTTTTGAGACAGATGCCGATATTGATAAAGGGTGAGAATTCATCGATTCAGGATATGGTGGCAATTTTTGATTGAAAATAGAACTTTTTTTTATGTGGATTGTGCATTTTCACCAAATGTATTCAGAGAGCTACTTTCTCAAGCATAAAAAAAATATAAAAAACATTTAAAACAAACAACTTTAAGAGTGAACCATTTCTAAATCAAGCATTTTATGCAATATATATTGAGTAAAAAAGGTTTTTGTAACAGCACATATCGGACAGCATAAACACCGATACCGTTACTTTGATAATATGCTGAGAATATCTGTCAACCAATATATGTCTGACTATAGTTATATGTCATTTTAATCCATTTAAAGTTGTTTCCATGGCTGGAAAACGTTTCCCTAAACTTCCAGGTTTCTTTAAAGCACATGGGAACCCTAAAAAAAGTCCATTAAACAGTGTTACACTGCACATCGACACAGCGTCCCGGGCGTTGAGGCTGATTAGGTGGTCTAATTGTTGCCTATTCACCCTGGTCCGGGTGCTGTGCTGTGCTCCCTGTGTTGCGGGCCAAATTACCAGTTGACGTCTTCTCCTGTGAGCCCAGAACACCAAGTGTCAACAATTAACACGCCCAGGTGCCCATGGCCTAACATGCCTGCCAGCCAGACCGAGCCGACCCCACCTATGGGCCCAGTCGGGGAGAAAAGTGAGCCGCGGGGGGGTGAGGAAGAAATCACGGAGAGAAAGTGTTACAGGAAGTTGAGAAAGATGAAGATATGGGGTCAGAGGAGGAAGGGGAGAATAAGGGGGACAAAGGAAAGGAAGAGGAGAGGCATCCTCCAAAGTGTCAATGTTACCTACATAAGTGCCAGTCTCTGAGGCGTAGATGTGTGTGTGTGAGTGTGTGTTTGTGTTCAGTAGGTACAGTATGTACATTCCCGGCTTCCCCCTTGTGTTTGTTGCCACGCTGCCCTCTCTCCCTTTCCTTAATGAGGCTGGACGCGTGGCTGCCTCAGCACCTGCCGTGGGTGGCCACAGGGTTAATCCCGCCTGGCTTCCTCTCTCACTCCGTCTTCCGTCTCTCTCTCTCTGCTCTGCCTCTGGGCTGCTGACGGCAGCAGGCGCTGCACGAGAGGGCGATGAGGAGGGAGGGGAGGTGACAGGAGGCGCAGATACCCCGGGGTTCCCCCCTCCAGCACAGCAGAATGAGTTGTACCAGACGCCGCTGGATACCTGACAAGCGGACGCCTTCATAAATTACCAAATGAAGATTGATCGCGCGCACCCCTCACCTCACTTTGTGTGCCGCCGTACGTACACTCCTATGCACGCAGACGTACAGTGACACGTGGAGATGCAAAAACAAAAAACACGACAGAGTCATCTGCAGCTGTTGTCAGGTGATCTGGCTGCTTCGTGCTCCAGCAGCTCAGTCAGTTGGTCAGTCAGTCAGTCAGACTGGTGATGCAGACTCCATTACAGGTCCTGTCAGCAAGGCCGAAGGAAGCTGTTTTATTTATGGACGGGCCAAAACATCTGAAGGATAGTGTGAAAAGTGCGTGTGCAAATCAAGAAAAGGTGTGAGGAAAACGGCTCTCTCTTGCAAAGGCACACACGGACATGCATGTGTGCACAAACACACCGTGGCAAATGTTAAAATGTATAGTCTCTGCACGACTAACCCGGACATCAGTGTATGCTGTGCTGAATGTACATCACTCCTTACCCCGGTGGATAAAGGGGTGGATTTCAATGGGAAGGACCAGGGCCATTCACCTGAGATTGATGCCTCTCCATCTGATGCGTAAAGATCATCTGCATCACGCCGCCCCCACCCCGCCCGGCCCTGTCCTGCACGCAGTTAAAACCACCCGCATCAGCAGAACGTCCACAACACACACACGGCTCTCACAGAAGTTAATCGACTTGTGAAATCACAATCAGAACATTGTCTCTCACACACACACACAGTCTTTCTCTCTCTCTTATTTCTCTCATACATTTTTCCAGGGACAGTAACCTTGCCTTGCAAGTTGCTTACTCAACAGACCTTGTTACGGTGCGGGCGCTTTACCACTCGCGCCTCCGCCGAAAGGTCAGCACTGTCGCAGCCGATCTCATTTCAATGGGGGCCTGCTCCGTTATGATCGGGCCATTATCATAAGCTGATTCACAAATTGGTGCGGTAAGGGATGATGGGGATGAGGGCTGTGAGGTGCTTGGTGGGTGAATGCAAGATAGAGGGGCAGTGAAGAGGAATGTGCAAATGGTTCTGCAGCAGATACAGCAACCTGTTCTCCCCATGGAGTCACTTTGTAAGGCACTGGGTAGCAACAAGGGTCACGTCTAAACACGTGGAACACATGGTTGATGTTGTGAACAAACCAAACTACTTGGTAAAGTTGAGTCATGAAAACTGTTTGGTTAAGGTTCGGAAAAACACCATAGTTGCTGTTTGTTATATATCAGTATCGGCAAATATACTTTCCAGCATGCACTGATGTGAGAACTTTTTTTGCACAGCATATAGTGCAGAAAACGAAGTACAGGATGATTTTCAAAGGGTGTTAGCTCTTAAATCTTTTTTTATCTATTCTTTCTTTAAATCTTTTACAATTGACTGACATTGAACATACAGTTCTGGTATTTATTTAGCTACATATTTTACATATTCATTATTTATTGGCATGTATGCTGTATTTTCTCAGTTTATATTTCTATAATTGGTTGTCATTGTATGTATAAAAATGTTAAATCTTCTTTAATAAAGTTATTTGTTTAAGGAAGCCTGAGTAACTTTTTCCATGTTAAATGGGTATGAGTCTCAAAAGTCCATCAGTGGTCGGCCTCTAAAGTTAATTAGTGAACGTAATTGACTTAATGATGTCCAGCACTGCCATGGATGGGTTTCACTACAGCACCCTGAGGCCCAGATGCTGCATACAGACAACAAACTCGCCCTGGTTTAGCATCCGTCTCTGACACTGCCTGTCTCCCAGCTCCTATCTGCACTCCTCGTCATGGACTATGCCAGTAAATTGGCAGCGCTCCAATGAGAGACAGAAAGAATGAGAAAGAGAGAGCGTGGAAAAAAAAGAGAAGAGTGTAACCTCCTAACTCCCTCCTTAAAGGAGCCTTTTACATGTGTAGACACACTAGAATGACTTGAGGGCCTGTCAGCAAGCTGGGAAAAAAGAGCTGAGCAGAGGAGGAAGAGAGGAAAGAAAAGTCAAATAAATCTGACTGATACTCTCCTCCGCCGGTTGGCCAAAATGCCAGATGCAATGTAAATCATGATGCGCTGACTGTCCGTCCCGGCCGAGCTGACATTACCCCACCAGCTGTCTCCGCTTTACGATTTGGCCAATCATCTCATCAAGAGGCACAGGCGCGGAGATTGATGTTTATTCAGAACCGGTCGACATATTTCAGTTACACAACCAGCGAAAGAGACACTTTAACATTAGTCAAGCCCCTGTAACTGAACCCAGGATAATTTAATATGCCATATAGGGGACACGAGGAGACTGAAAAAGGGTTTCCAGCACATCCATTTATCTCTACCCCATCTACAACAGTGGCCAGGAAAGTTTAGAGAGGGTCAAGTTCATGGTTTCTAATGGTTTGCCATGCCTTAATATTCCTCTTAAATATTAATACTGTGCACGTTTGATTTCCACACAGTTGCTCTAATGTGCCATAAAGGGCACCCATTCAGACCTTATAGGCTGCATGTGTGGGGTCCGACTCTTGAGGTGTGCAGCAATGACAGTTATGAAAATCTAACAAATGTGCAGGTTGTGTTTCTGGCAGAAAGTCAATACTGCCTAAACTTGTGTCCAGGTGGAACTGCATTGCTTTCCTGCCACCCTCAGAAAGAAAAAAAAAGCGATTCTGGGAGCAATGGAGGGAAATGGTGGAATGTATAATGTCATGGCCATAATAAGCAGTATTATTACAACTATTAAACTGAAGTCATAAGTCAGGTTCAAATGGACAAAATGGGAGGGACAAGGCAGCCAAGGGAAATGGCAAAAAAAAAAAAAAGAAGACAAATTCCTTTGGCTTTCTTCCCAAGCAGCATGCATTAGCGACAGTGTAAGTACTGTTTTCTGCCCTGGCTTTGACCCTTGGGAGTGCACTGACTTCACCCAGCCGTCAAGACTACGCAACCTCATGTATATTTCCACAGGTGAGCAGTTAAAAATGTTCCAAGAGCTCGGCTCTGTCTGTAATGAATTACTGGCTGCTGTCATTTCCCCAAAACATCCTCCATATCTGCATAATCAAACCTCTGAGTAAAAGGGAGAAAAGACAAGAAATAAAGAAATATATATATAAATAAAAAGCCTCCACAAAAGCCATAGTGTGCCTTCGCTGCTCAACACAGAAATAACGGCAAGTTTAAATAATTCTGGAGAGCGGCTGGCCAATAAATTTCCGAGCAGAGGTTAATTTAGTGAGGGGAAACCTCGCCGCAATTACCTTGTACGATGCCTCCCCTCCGAATGCCCTCAGGGCCCCGTCTGAAATGTCACCCAGGAGGAGGGATGGAGGGCTGGAGGTTTGGCGGGATGGAGACCCACCTCGAGATGCAGCCATGAAAAACAAGGTAATCAGGACAGGCTAAATGCTAACAACAATGGAGTCCTATTAGTGTCTATCACCGGAGTGGGTGAAATTACTCGCCTTCAATAATCATCCTCTCCCTTATAATTTTCATCAGGTTTTCTATATAAATTAACTTTAAAGGAGCAGAGAGAGGGAGAGAGAGAGAGGGAGGGATTGTGGAGGCAGATGCAAATAAAGAGACAGAAGAAGAGTACAGACAAAGCTCGCAAACTGATTATTTTTTTTCCAACCGGCTCAGCTAATGTGATTTTAATAACAGCAGCAAAATAGCTGAGATCATAATCATCAATTAGTAATGCATACAGAACAACCACTTTCTTCTGTTTCAAATAGCATGCGTTTATTTTAGTTCCACGATCGGGGATGTCACGCAGTTACCCAGGGTCCTATTTCATGTGATTTTGTGGATCAGTGACAGAATGACTCCCCACTCCCTTCATCATCCACCACGCTCGCCTGCCAATACACAGGACTCTATCTTTATCACACTCCCATAAGCTCTGGGCCCTGGCTTGCTATATCTACTGCTGAGATCTGGGATGCCTGTAATTACCGCACTATCTACTCAAATCAGCCCGATCCAAATCTTTATTTCCCCGAGGCCCCGGCCAGGCTCCTAGCTAGCTCTTACCTCCCAGGAAGACCCAGCCAACGTCTGTGCTTTTTAATCAGGCCTCGACTCAAGCTGTTCCAGCGGAGAGGAAAAAGACGGTCAAGCTGTGCCAGTGGCTTTTAGAAGGTGAAAGGTTCCAGCAAAGTTTTGCCCAAATATAAACACAGACAGGCTGTTAATTTCAATGTTGCACAGTGTGTGAGTCACCTGGGAGCAATACATATTCTTTTATAATTGTCTCATGACACATCTGACTTTTAAAAACTCAAACAACAAAGTCCAGATGGAAGTCATTAGTGAGCTGTGGTGCCCTGTGATATTATACAGCACTAATGGCACAACAAGGAATTAGCAGAACTGAAATCTAATTTAATTAAGCACCTCAGCTTTGTAGGGAGAAATCTTCTTATTGGCTATACTGTGGCTCTGATGCTAATATTAGCTGAAATAAACATGTTTCCCATGTTTCAATGTCAGCGCGTTATAAAAAAACATAATCAAGAGAGGAAGAAGCTCATTTGCACTTCAGAGCTCGACTTGGCAATCTCTGCAGGCCTTTGCTTATTTGCCCGTCGCTTCCCCGCCCTTCTGCATTAAATGCTAACAAACCGGAGCTGCAGGAGTCCAAAAGGCCCCGCATTAGAATTTATAAACAGTTTAAAAGAGACATAAGCAAAGGCATTCGCACAAACACCATCAATATTTCACAATCCATAACACTTCCCCTCTCATGTGCGGTTAAATCCTCATCTGGAAATAAACGGTGCTTTAGCCGGATCCGGTTAGCTAATTGATTGTGACTGTTTGTAGAAATTGCACAAGCGGGACGCAAAGCAAAGCCGCCCCCCCCCTTCCTCCTCTCCCTCTTCCTCCTTTAAGAGAGAAAACATCTCCGCTGAGGCTTTTAATGGTGTATGTACAAATAAAATCAGCCTGTTTGATCAGCCTTCAGTGCATTGGGGGTACGTTCAATGAATGTGTCAGTCTGAAGTCTTTTCACTGTCAAAGAAATTACTCGGAAAACTCCGAAAAAGATGTGATATATTGTAGGAACTGTAGCTTGTCTGCCGCTTCAGGAGAAAACTTGTTTTCATTTTGTGCTACGCCGAGTTAAAACAGAAATTTCAAAAGGAAGAGAGGGCTGATTTTAGCTACAGGTATAGGCAAAACAAAACTGCCTTCATGTCATGGAATAATCTAGTCCCTCAGACTGGAAGAAAAAAACACACAGCTCATTTATAAAAGTAACAGCCCAGCATTTATTTGACATAGAGAGAGGACAAAAAGTGCGTGTACCTTTGGTGAATGCGTGCCAAATAAATTAGACAAGCAGCTTGAGCAAACCCAAAGGTCTAATTAGGTACACAAATTCAAAGGACATAATGTATGAGGAGGATGAGGGAAATGGTAGGTTAATGCCGCGCAAAGCAGGAACTCACCCGCTGATTTGGGCCCAGAGTGCGGGCGAGAGTGTGCAGCATCCTGAAGGAGCTTTTGAAGTGAGCATTGTATTAGAGGCTCCTGCTACAAATCACCTCCTCGCTGCTCAGACTGAGCACTGCCCAAACACCCGCACTCCAGACACACACCCTCAACTGCATGCATACTTGTAGCCACACACACACACACACTCGGAGTAATATTAAGGAGTGAGAAGTGAAAATAACGAGAGGCGAGCAGAGGAGATAAGAGAGAATAATGGAAAGAGTGGGTACTCTCTCCTAGGTAGCAAGCTATGGAGGACACCCATTTGTTTCTTTCTTTTTTTTTTTAACTCGGTATGGAAAATGGTAAATAGACGGCTCGTGTGTGCTGTGAGGACAGTCTCCTGTGTGTGCGGGGCCATGTTGAAGATGCGCGCCCCCTCCTGCTAATGCATCACTTATTTTTTGTGTCTGCGCTGTGATTGCAATGCTAATCAAAGCCAAAAGTTGCGCTTCCGCAGAGGGACGGCGCTTTCACATCTCTTAACGCGGCACAGGTGGCGTCGCTAAAGAAAATCATAAAAACCCATGAAATCCTCCTCCTCCTCCTCCTCCTGCTCCTCATCCCTCCTCTCTCAGGTGGATCGCTCATTAAAAGATCGCTGTACAGCAGGTGTTCGGTCACAGAGCGTTGAAGGAGAGGGTGCTTGAAGTGGCAGAAATCACAAAGTGGATCGGGATGCCGTCGCACGTGCAGGCGCGTGAATGCAAACACGCACGCACACAAATATGCTTTAAGGAAATGCTGTATGTAAGTGTTCACAAACACACTCAGGGGGGTTGGGAACATCTGCTTGGAGCAGGTCCCTGTAGATCTGACTAACGGAGACGGAGTCCTCTCCGGTCCAGCGTGGCCTGCTTGGGTGGGCCTACTGCTGCTGATACTCACACACAAACACACACATACACCGAAATATAGAAACGGTCTCGCTGTGAGGAAAAGTAAGAAGTTTGTGAAGACTTTAAGGTATAATAATAAGTAACTATTTAACTTGTCGGCCATCAGCAATGTCACACTTTAGGGTATTTCGCAGGGATTTCAAATAAGATCAGAAAGCAGTAAGAACACTTGGTCGACACTCGGGTGGCGATCTAAAAAGTGTGTCTGTATTGTCACTGTACTGTACATTTTATTGTGAAGGACATAAGTACGGCCCTGGTGTGTTGATAACGATGGTTGATAACTTCCGATTACCCCCGAAAAACAGGAGTTCCCATTATTTACAGCAAGGAGATGGATGTGACCGATTTGTGACGTTAGCGAACAACTAATTCACCGACATTAGCGTTCCGGCCGACCGGTGATACAGAGACGTTGATATGCAACTTTTCCACATTAAAATGTAGGAAAATTACTATTATTTTTATTTTGCTTAAGAGAGCCCTCGCAGCAGAAAATTACATATTGTGCATGATAAGAAAGAAAGAAAAGTAAGACTGAAAGTAACACAAACTGCAAAGAACAGAAGTTGCGAAGACACCGAAGACTTCACAGCGCACATGTCAGTTGACGCGGCAGCCATCATGCTCTCTCACCACATTATGATAATGCAATAAACCCTGTAGAAAGGCAGGTCACAATACTTGTAATTTCCCCTCTCCTGCTCAGCCTTCATGTAAATGCTGCCGTCTGGCTCCATAGGGGGGCCGGAGTGCAGCCTGCGCCACTCCGCGCTGCACCAACGAGATAATAGCAAATGTGTTTGCAGGGGATGCTATTTTTACGCGGGGATGCCAGATCCCATTCCTTCAGCACATTTTTTTTTCTTTTACATTATTTCCCTGCCTGTCCTCCCCTCCTATCCCATCCTGCCCGCCCGATTCAATTAATATTCAGCCAAAGTAAGTATGAAAGTACAAAATCAATTTATCATGCTTCAGAATCAGGTCTGCTGTTCTTTTGTGATGGCGTAACGCTGGTTTACATACGCCGGTTAGATCGCTGAAACCCTGTCTCACATTGTAGTCTGCTTTTGTCTTCCTTCACTCCCGGGGAGGATGTTGTCTTGTCTTTGCTGCCAGGGCTCTGACACCCCCGCATGTGTGCATGTGTTTGTGCAGGCATCCCCACATGTGTGTGCTTGTTTGTGGGGACCACTTGTTATTCCCAGGGTTGGATCTCACTGAGGCCTGTGTCTCTGTGTGTTTACAGCTCCGGGGGCTTGTTGCCTCCTGACTACAAGAAAGACTGATGAATAAATAACATCCAACTCTCTCTAGCTCTCTCTCCGAGGCCTTGAAGTTTGTGTGTGTCTGTGTGTGTGTGCACCTCTACCTGTGTGCACGCTGTGTACAAGCATCTATGTTTGTGACCGCACGTGTCACAATGTATGTGTGTTTGTGTCTTCGGCATCTCTCGGTGGACCGGGCTCTCCTTCATCTCGCTGATTCCTGGCCCCTCTTGGCAGGAAGCCGTCAGAGAGGGAATGCATGGGACAAACACACAGATGGAGGGGAAAACATCCTCTTTATCCTTGGCATCAGTGGGAATATGCAGAGGGCTGCGTGTGTATGTGTGTGTGCACGTGCTCGTATGAGAGTGTGTGCCTGTTTTTCTGTGTTAGTCGAAGTGCAACACTCCAGGAGATTGAGAGGATAGAGAGACATCTAGAGAAATAGGGGAATGCATTAAAGAGTGTGTGTATTCTCCTGAGCAACATGCTCCAACCTCTCTCCAAGGATAGGTCTTCATTAACCCTTAGCCTGCTAATTTAGAAGTGCCGCACTAACTAAATGCCATTTATTTATCCGGGCAGGGCCTGCATACTCGCATTGTGCAGGAAATCACATGGTGCCAATGGGAGTTAAAGCCCCAACCAACAAATAAAAGCCTATTTCCAAGTAATCTTTAAGTGATTTGTTTCTGCAATGGCCATAAAAGAGTCTCTTGTTAGCACTATAGCAGCTAGATATTCATTTGTCTCTTGCGGCTGCTTATGAAACGTGAGCAGGAGGGGGAAGTGGTTTTATTTACATGGCATTATGTTACATCAAGTGGTTGTGCTCAATTAGGGAAGCCGTCACAATGGTTTTAAGTCTCTAATACAGTCTGCTGAAAGGGACCATGACTTGCTAATAGGGTGTAATTCCTTTTGTATCTGTATCCATGTGCAGCGGTAGGGAGGGAAGAGAAGAGGAGGGGAGGGGAGGGGGGGGCAAATCCGTATCATCAGTAAAAACAATGCATCAATTAAGCAATTAGCGAGGAACAAACTGGGCAGCTTTCCAAACCCTCCCAATAAGGCACTGTGCCAAGGGGGCTTGTAACGTTCATTATACCCACATCACAGAGATGGAAAGAGAGAGAGAGAGAGAGAGAGAGAGAAACA
>CAFUXE010000310.1:916253-927356 GCA_903364295.1 Serranus cabrilla | reverse complement strand
ATGCACACACACACACACACACACACACACGCACATTATCTTCAGTGCATGACACACAAATATTGCAAAACGATGCTTTTGGGGACCTCCAGTTCCTGCTGTTCTTATATTGACCATTAAGTCAAGCATTAACCTTTAAACAGCCCCGTTAAGAAGTGAGGATCAGCACAATGTCCTCACTTTGAAGGATTTTACTCATCTTTAAATCGCAGCAGACGCCCCAGTCTCATACGTACAGAAGTTCAAGAACACACACACCTATCCTCATCACGTAAAAGTGAGACCTGAGTGTAGTCTTTCCAACAGAATGTAAAACAGTGAGAACCTTCCTCCCCTGTGACCTTCCGACGCACAGATCATCTCCCTCGCTTCTCCTTGAATTTGTCAAAGTGGAGTTTAAGAAACAGCAGATTTAGAGGCACCTCTTTGTGTCTTGATGTCACGTCGAACACAGCTCTCACCTCCACATGTTTTTGCCCCAATTTGATTCTCATTGACACTGCTGCGGAGCGACTGTGAGTCTTAGCACGTTATAAAAACACTCTGAAAATGTAATCCTTTTGTGGGATGAGACACATTTGTGGAGTCGCATTACATCAATTAGTGTAGATTTTTTTAGGCCGTAGCTATTTTTCATGGGTTTTCCATTTTTAAAACAAAAGTGAATTTGCATAGTAGCAGCCAGGTACGCGTATGCAGCCACACATTCATGCATTCACACACAGCCTCACAAACACTTGCCAAATTTCTGCCTCCTAGGGTGAAAACTATAGCCCCCTTAAGACTGCCGTTTCAAGGCGCGATATTTACGCCTCTGTGATGTTTCGTCTTCAATCTGAACATTTCAGAGATAGTAACAGAGGCGTTACATTGGCGAGGCTGATCAGACGGGATACATGTGAACCGGCACAGCTGGAAAGATGCTAAATATGTGACGTACGTTATTTGTGGGTAATAAGTGAGGAAGTGGACCGGGAGTCAATAGTTATCGGAAAATGCAGAACAACTTGCTTGAGTCTGTAGAATCTCTACAGCCAGAAACAGCACGACGTGCAGTTCTTTTCATGGTTTGAATGCATTTGTGCTGCTACTATCGGTTATGACACCCGTACTGCTGCTGCTCTGTGACACAACACTACCATTCTTTTAGTTTAGGTCATGATGCTTCCAGGCCAAGGAGTTCAATAATACTTTTATAATGAGCATTTGTTCTATATACACACACTTTGCTTCCTAAAACAAGCTGTTAACGTGATATAGATAGAGCTAGTCACTGAATATGGACATAAAACGAAACATATTACAGGCAGCTGTATTTGCAATTCAGTGGTTGGTGGAACCTTTTCATATTCACTCAAGTACAGGAAGCCCAGGACACCTCCTTTCCTTCCCTCTCTACCCTCCTTATCCTTCTGTCCTCTCTCTTCCTAACTCCTCCTCTTCCTCCTCCCTTTTTTACTCTCCTCTCCTTTCCTCCCCCCTTGACTTGGGAGCCAGATGAAGCTCTAATTGAGTCTACAGGGAGCCAGCATTTACCACATCTGAGGCGAACAGGCAGGTCTCTTCTGCTCTCTGTCCCACCGAGGGCCTCTCTCTCTCTCCCTCTATGCTCCCCTCTATTACCGCCATCTCCAACGGCTTCATCCCCCAGAAAGCCCTCAACGTTCCATCGCCTGCCCCGGTGAGCCATGCTAGCCAGCCTTAGTTTTCCTCTGCATGTCTTTGATGTGTGCCAGTGTTCAACAAGCTCCCTTCTTTTGTCGAGGCACTTCCGGGACAACTGATTTAGGCAGAGGTAACAGCTCACGCCCGGCTGGCGGGGGCTGCATTCCTATGTGGTTGTGGGGAAAATTGACGAAGAAGTGAGAGAGAGAACCCGTCGGCTGTGACAGCGCTCTATGATCCTCCACAATGGAGCCACTGGTGTGTGTATGTGCTTTTTCCACAGCCTCTGTATAAACACTGTCAACTCCTGTTGCAGTCCCCAGGGGGTAAAAAGCACACAACTTTTCTGGATCCTCCTCCTTTCCCCCGCACCCCACCCCAGCAAGCGGTGCAGAACAATAGCAAGTGAATCTGACGGCGACCTACTCTAGATAGAGTGGGGCCGTGCAAAACAGACAATGACCTTTAAAAGACAATATGCTAATAAATAGCCGTGGCGAGGGCCTCGGCACTCCACACAAAGGGACCTTGGGAAACCGGCAGAGTTTTAATCAGGTGCGGCTCTTTTAAAAAGAGCCTGTGGCCACATAATTGATCCCAAAAGGTAGGTCCCCGCGCAGAACCTTGGGATGCCGTTCCGTTACTATAAAGAACTAATAGCACTCTTTGTTTTGCTCTCCGGGAGGATGGGGAGATTTAAATCTACTGTATATTCTTCTGCTACAAAGGCCACAAATGGTAAGCATTTTAATGATGAAAATGTTTTGATGTCTTACACCTACTGAATATGGAAGAAGGACGGGTGTGTGTTTTGCCCCTCCAGTGACGATGCATAGGCAAACAGCCTGGCCAAGATAAAAAGGCAAAGCGATGAAAAAAAGTCACTGAATCAGTGTTATTACTGATTCGGTTGGGAAGAATTGTGTGCATGTGTGGGTGTGTGTGTGTGTGTGTGTGTGTTTGGGAGGGGGGGGGGTTATTAACTTTCACACCAAAAGTGCCCTCCTCGGCTAAATGTGCTGCTACTGCTGCTGCAGCCATTTTGCCCGGAGTTGTGAGAAAAAGACGCTGTATTAGAATTCCATCAGCATTTCTGTCACTTCCATGGCAGGATATGCACAAATGCACACACACAGACACAAAAGTGTCTGAAATGGTTCCAGTTTGCAGGGCAGCTGGATTCTCACGATATCACAACATCATGCAAAAACCGTGGAATCACAGATTCCATGAGATCACATGAAAATCCATCTTGTGAGGGTTCAAGTTATGTGTTTGTGACCAATCAGCTTCCTGTGAGGAGCTACTGGCAGCATGTTGTGTTATGAGAACTGTATATCAGTCCAATGCTTAAAATGCTTTCTAGCTTCCAGGTTTGCATCCACCAACAAGGCATCCAAGCTGCTAGCTAAATATAGTGGAGTAAAAAGTACAATATTCGCCTTTAGATTGTAGTGGAGTAGAAGTAGAAAGTTACATATGTAGAAATACATAAGTAAAGTACAAGCACCTCAAAATTATACTTTATTACAGTAACTAAGTAAATGTTCTGGTGTGACGACACAGAGAGGTGACTGTTTGTTCAAAAGGGCGATGTCGGCTGCTAAAGAGGTGCTGTATCTGTTATATCAGAACCGGAGAGCAAAAATCTTCATTGAAGGCTTTTCCTGACAGAATCGATGTTTTCCCTCTTCTCCTGACTGGCTTGTGACAGACGGATCCTAGACTGATCCTATCACACGCCAAGAAGTTGTTCAAAGTGCCTATCCTTTTCCAAACAGGCTCTTACGGCTCCACAGATGGTTTTCAGTACCATCTGCCGCATCAGGTTAACAATAATGTTCTACAGGTTAAAGGAAAAAGCAACTCCTACACTTCTATATTACACATCAACATAAAAAGCCTGGAGAAGGGAGACAAATTATCTCTACAACAATTAATCTCCTCCTTCCCTTATGAGCGCTGCCATTGATTTAGCGATAAAGATGAGATAAATGAGCGCGGAGCCTGCCAGTGGTTTCAGCGGCCGCCAAGAATGCTGTTCCCGGCTGCAGTGAGTCAAAGCTTTTGTCTGCCACCGCAACGTAAACACATGTGAACCCTTGGCAGGAGAAAACACATCTTAGCTAAACTGTGGTTTACACTGATTACAGGCCTGCAGATGCTGCAGATTCTGTCAGAGAAAAACATTACATGAGGAGGGATCCTCTGACTTCCAGTTGTCAGGTGAAACCGCAGCGGCCCGCTCCTGGCACGGCTGGCTTTGGTTATGTTGGCTCTGGTGTAAAGAGAGCCGAGACGTCTGTTGTTTATGAAGCGCTGCCACAGCTTCTATGCTCAGTTTAACGCTTTTTGAAATGAAACTCTAAACAAAAGGTGGTTCTTCGGTTTGCTGTTTTGATATTGTCTGCTTTGGTGGAAAAGGACAAAACTTCCCTGTCTGACAGAAGAAAAAAAAAAGATTCTGGTTTTAAATGTCTGCCCTCTTTATAACTGGGGGAGTGATCTCTGGAAAATGAATCAGGTAATTGCATTACGCTTTCCAGTGCCGTAAAGAGATCATCTTTCCCAGCTGGGTAAACGCATCACACGCAGCACAAACATCAACTTAAATGTGAAATATTATACCGATCAAAGCACGATACCCCAATTTATTCCTTGCAAGTACAGCATAAACACTGAGAAAAGAGCAGAGCGAGGACTCAAAAATATTTTTTGCTGTGGCGCTCTCTGAATAGCGAGACCCAAAGCCAGTGCTGGAAGAAAAACTCAAAACATAACTTTTGGAATAACAGTTGAATCAAATCAAATTACCTTCACAGGAAAAAAAAAGGGAAAGAAGAAAGCATGCTTCCAGCTTAATTCATCACACTTGAATAAGTGATGTGAAGCTTAATAAATATCACATGCCAAACATTTTGTGCCAGGTCGACAACTAAATGTTTCCTTAATTGTCACAGGATTAATGGACAATATCAGGCGCTCTCACAATTTTCAAATTACTGGCGTTCCCTTTAATTGTCAGATTGAAAATCCAAGGACAGAGCCCTTTTACAACACCTCCATCATGCTAACATAGCGCCTTGCCTCCAAACCATCCCATAAAATCCCATCGCTGCACTTAATTGTTCAATATGAAGCCAAAGCATCTGAGGTAATTCAAATGTCTTTCTCCGATGAATATGTGCAATTGTCCTCTTTCCCTATTCTAATTTAATGCCATCTGGGGAAGGTGATTGGCTCTGTGTTGCCATTGCTGCCAACCGGGGTCAGCCTAACCATCAAGCGCTGTAATTGAGTAGTTAGTGGCAATTTTCTCCCCTAATTTCCATCTGCGAAATCCGGGCCTGGCATGGCAAATAGCACATTACACAGGCGCGATTGTGGCAAAGTGTAATAACATCGTTTCCACAGTTTGAAAACTTCCCCTGAACAAATGAGAATCACTGCGGTACATGTCATTTCAAAAACTCCTTCCTTCCCCCCCTGCACTCGTCCTCGGTCACACACACACACACAAACAGGGAAGGAAACACACACTGGGGTTTGAGCAGCCGCGCCGAATAAAGAATGCGGTGACGTGTCATTAACATATAGATAATTAGCTGCTCCGACCACGGCCCTCCCTTCGACACCCTAATCCCCTGACAAAGCCTTTGACTACCACTATCACAAACACCATGTTGACGCCGACGCCGCTCTTAGGAGGCCATCTTGTTTGGCTTATTCACCATGACACGCTTCTATCAGAGGAAGATGAAGGAGGTGATGATTTATGAGGGTGTAATCCATAACCAGTGCCAGTCCTTGTGTATTTTCTGGGAGAAAAAGCCGGGGTGGAGTTGTAAACTAATGGAGCGGCAGGTTTGAACACTGCAACTTGATAACTTTGGCCGGGAGATTTATGGCGATCGTAAAGCCACGTCAGGGACAAAGAAGAGTGGAAATATGAGTCGGACTACTAATGGCTAGGTTATCACACAGAGTTCGACTCAATGCCGAACACACGGGCGCACGCAAGCACACACAAAAGGGGTTTATATTCCCATTTCATCATGTGGATGTGAATGCTTTATTCAAACTCTAATGATCTTTCTTCAGAAATGTGAAAGAGCTGATTTTAAGGAAAATGTTATTTGGAGTAATACATTAAGCACTGTCGACTTGAGACACGCTTTTCCCACTAACATAAATTCGATTTTATAACTCTGGAAGGAAAGACTCCCTGCTTTTCCCTCATCTCCTCTCTTCCCCCTCTCTCTTTTTTTTAAACATTTTGTAATTACTTTGACGCACTACATCAAAAGAGAAGTAATAATAGTTGTAATTTAATCTATTCACACAAGTCATTTTCATAAACTCCTGCCTCTCCCTGCTTAATGTGCGTTTCATTCATTATTGATCACACACAGATGATGTGGTAATGACAATGGCATTGTTTTTTTCCCCACTTTTCTCTTTTCCTTAAATGTAGACCTTGTGATTCAGGGTTTTCATTACGGGCAGCGCACCGGGCCTCTGGATTATCAAGGGCAAACAAAAGATAATTAACATGAGGAGAAAAAGCGGGACAGTCACCCCCACCGCTGACGATCCCACCACCCCCAGTTTGACACCATCCCTCCGCCGACTGTTCTCCAGGCTCACTGCATCCAGGTTCTCTGCACACACTGTGTAGCTCCCCTTCAGTCAAACAGCATAATTACTGAGGACTCATTTCTCTCCTTTCATTCGATTTCTCCATCTCCTCCCTTCTCTCCGCCTCCATCTATTCTTTCTGAATGGAGTTCGGGACAGTAAGGGGCTGTGGAGCGTTCAGGTCAAAGTTGTTTAAAAAGGAGGACAACATAACACAGTGATTTCATTGTGCATTGTTATATGTTAGAGTCCTGAGTACATGACAACTGGGCCTTCATGCATTTACATTAAAAGCATTTTGGCAAGTCTGATATGGATTGCCTTCAAGTGAGTGTAATAAGACAAACAGAAACAACAAGAGGAAGGACTTAAAAGATTGTAACTTCCCTAATTAAATAGGAGGCTATTAGAAAGAATGAACAATAAAAGGAGAGGGCATTGTTGCTCTTCTCAACCTCCGGAAATGTTCTATTATCCTTTGGTAATTAATGTAGGTTATGAAAGCCCAAAAAGGCAACAATTCAAACATTTTGTTTTCCAGAGATCAGTTTAGAAGTTATTTATGTCATTATCAAACGTATTCAACAAAATCTCCTAAATAAATGACAGAATCTGTCGTTTTGACAAGACCACCTATAACAACTCATGAGCATTTCACGGCTCACGGTATAGAGTGGGGCTTTTCAGTTTCTAACCTTCCTGGTTATGTGTTACAAAAGAAAGTTTAAAAAGTAAATACATGTACGTAGATGCTGCAAGTGAAGGAGCAACGAGGGTGACGTGCCAACTGTGAGTTACGTAATCAAAACTTAAGTTCGTCTGAAAAACATCCTCTTAAACCTGAGCAATGTTGCAAGACAACTTCCCCAAAAACTGAGGGTTTTCTCGGCCTCTGTTGCACAAAGAAATATTAAAAAATAAAAAACATTGGAAAAGCTTAAACCTGTAACATTGACTAAATAATTAACTAACTAATTCCCTAAAGTGCATCAAGATTTTTTTAGAAATCAGTAAACAACAAAAAATGACATACTATCATCAAAAGACAGTTTGTTCACAGTGTAGCTGTTAGTGTAACTACAGATGTTGACTAGTGGGTCTGTAGGCACATTATCGTCCTGGTCATGGTCAGATTTATTCTCAGTAACAATGTAGTCGGCCTCTGATTTTCTCACAGATCAACTTTATTTTCTGTCAATTCTTCCATGTGGAAGCACAGAAGAATTTGTTTAAATGTTTTGTTTTTTCCCTTTCCGCTTTCCACACATGTATTTCAGCAAATTGCATTGCATTTAATTTTTTCAGTGTCTTAAAAAGACACATTCTATCTTAAAGGTAGAGGTGTGTACATCTCTCCTGATCTTAACGGTATATATTGCATTTGGCCTTAATGTGTTAACACATGACATGCAGTCAACAACAAGTCTCAGTCGCTGTTTTCAACACAGTACTGTAGTAAAATGGTTTGGCTTCGGCACTAACACCACTTTCCCTTGGAACTGTCTTAAAAGTCAAATACTTGGCTTTAACATTACTTTGCTTCATCACCGGACAAAATTGAGTGGGACAGCTATGAATTCCAGTGCATTACTTTTCATAGGAACTCATAGAACTTTATAAAGATAATATTAATTTGAGATCAAGAAGGAGCAATGTTTTGTAAATTAAATGTGCCTTGAGATTTCCATGCCCACTTCATAAATCATGCTGACGACTGATGACTTGCAATTGAATTTGTGCTTTTGCACTTTATTCTATATTTATTTTCGTTTTTAAATGGACACTTCATCTTGTAATCATATTATCAAAGCTGGTTATCAAGAAAATGACCCTGTTATCATGGGAAAACATTTTTCAGACTTAAAAAGTTCATATTATTTGCTTGAGTTATTTGTCAGGGGGAAATGGAAGATATGAAATGTTAGAATCCATGGCTGTATCTCACATTGTGTATCTTGACTTAAAGGTGACTGCGGGGGTAGAAATGCATAAAAAGGTGATTTGCATGTTTGCATTCACTCGTCTTCTCCTCTTCTATCAGTGACGTCCTAACACAGAACTGTATGAACATTTCTTAGCTCTGTGAGATGAAGCTTTTACTGCATGTTAGCAGAAGTCACTGTTGCTATCCATCCATCCATCCATCTGTCTGTCCACCCGTTTGTCTATTGACCTGTCTTCCTGTCTCCTCACCTCACTCGCTCCCTCCTGCCACACAACCAAAGACCACAGTAGTCTGCGAGTGACTACTCCGAGTGAAAGCCAAGGATTTTTATTAAGGAGTAGGGACAGCATTCATTTTTTAAAACCTCCTCAATAAAATATCATACGGTCGCTCCACATTCCTCAGAATTATAATGACATGAATATTTAAATTTAAATGCATTCCGAGCACGCCGGTTTTCTCTTCTTCACGACGGCATCAGATCTCATTTTCTACTTAAGCTCCTCCATCATGTTTATGCATATCCACATGCATGATACATATCTCGTTTTTTTTTAAAGCTCCTTAATGCAGGCCTGATAATTTTGCTTGACTTTAATGGGGAATGACTCCTCATTGGCAAGCTTTTCTCTTTAAGACAAAAATAAAAAAATATGATCAAATGCCTCTTTCATGTGGAACAGAGGCTGTTTTTGAAACTTCTTACTCCCTCTCTCCCTCTGTTGCCTCCGCTGCGAGTAAATAGATCAAAAAAGGAGGCGCAACTTTATATTCTAGTTTTGAAGCATTCTGTAATTGGCCACATTTAATTGATATCCCTCAAGCCCATAATTATAATGTAAAAAAGAAAGAGGAGGAAACACGGTCCTCTATAATAGAAACGCTACTTTACATTTTTTAAATGAATGAATACTTGATGAAAAATATGTCAGAAATGGAAGAGAAAGAAAGTTTATGATGCATTTTACTGGAATGGCAAGTATTGATTGATAATTTCGGTGTGAATCGTTCTGTTCGATAACGGAGTCCTTGAGGCTGGAATGGACCCTTGTGAGTTTCGCTCTCTGGGAGCTCGTGCTCACTGATCTCTCCTCCTCCCTGACAAGGAGCTATCACTTCCTTCCCTGATGGAGAGGGAATGGTGCGCAGATAAGACTTTGTCATCTGCAGTATGTCTTTTCTGACACACTGTAGATGACTCGGTTGGACTGCATGAGATGGTTAATTGAAGGAGACATTAAAAACTCACTACTGTCAATCTATATCTCGCGTTTCCACAGATAGGGATGATTCCTCGATGGTATGATGGGCGCTGGCAATGCACATTTGCAGTGAATGCCTTTATTTATGTTGTGACTTGAGTGAAATTAATTTTAGATCCAGTGAGATGATTAATGTAGGACTGTGGAGGAGCTGGGTTTCTTAACTGAGACACATTAATCCAGGGTATTATATCTTAAAGTAGAGAATATATCTGACACAAAGAAATGACATTCCCATTCTAGCTGATCCCTCTCACTCTGTGGTCAATGCACTGGGTCAGATAAAGCAAGGGATATAAAGACTTTCAGCCCAAGCAACCACAGAGGTTTTCTTTTATGACTCACAGGAGCGATTTCTAGTAGTTTTAAACATGTGAAACAGTGACAATTTGGTTGGTAAGGATGAGAAAAATATTGATAGAGGAATGTAGCACGGCCGGTACTACTTTTTCTTGCAATACATTATCGATAAACTAACGCCAAATATCAATAACTTTTGGCTAAGTCACATGGGAATGGTAGCACACAAGGACATGGACAAGTTGCAATCTGTTTTTGCCTGTTTTTAGAGGCATTTATTCTTAAAGTACATAGATTTTGCGATGTATTGCAGCCTTGCAATGTACTGAGTATCGCAGAATTGCTGTATCATGATACCATTGTTATGGTCGGTAACATAGTATGATATTTTACTTTTTTAAGGTTTAGAAAAAGCTTGTGGTTTGGGTTGGAATCAGTATTTAACAATACCTTACTTCTGTACATAAGTATATGATGAAGAATATGTTGCTTGTTATGTAAAGTTAAAATATCTCCCTGTTGACGTTTAGCTTCAGAATGGACATGAATAGTGGTCTACTGGGTCAAAGTCCTGGGTGAGTTTAACGCCTCACCACTACTCCCTTCTGCTCTAAACGGACTTTATCTGTCTTTATACTACAAGTACTGTCTTCCTGCTCAGCTCCAATCATAATTACTATGGCCACTAGAGGGCGCTGCTGAACCATAAACATATATAAGTGTTGAAATTAGCTCCTTTCCAAAAAAATACCCTATGGTGTAGTTTTTTTAGGGTATTTTAAATCATTCTTCCTCCTGCCTGTTAACCTGTTGAGCTAAAGAAAAGGAGTCACAAAAGATCATCTTTCCATCTGTCTGTCTGTGTGGGTCGATCTCACTCAAGTGCCAGAGCTGTGGCACTTCAACGAGATAAGGAGGGATGTCGAGGCTAAAATTTAGGACACGGCACCTAGGACCTCAGCCATCAGAGCTGTCACACATATGCAAGAGCTAAAATGACTAAATGTTCCAATACGGACAAATGTGTCAGGACTTCATTTACACTACTCTCCTCAATGGAGACCTATCTTTTCCCTCTCCATTTGCCCCCAAAGGCTGATGATACACAGTGACAAGTGACCATGGTGGAATATTGAGGAGAGGACAGTCAACTCCATAATCACACCACTGTGCTCTTTATCTGTCAGTGTGTCATGAACAAGAGGTGGAAATTTTCATCTGGGGAGACAGAAATGACACTTTTTTTTTCCTAGTCCTCTGCAGGTGCTGCGATACTGGGCTTCTATAGGGACC
>CAFUXE010000310.1:851582-886329 GCA_903364295.1 Serranus cabrilla | reverse complement strand
GCCACGACTGTGTTTATAGACTTTCATAAGCATTACTTAGTCTGACAAGGGAACAATAAGTGTTTGGCTTTTTGTTGGATCACATGCAGAAAAGCAAATATTCAACTCATGCCTCCAATGAAGTAAGGTAAGTAAGTTGCTTCTTGTGCGTGTCGACAGCTCTAAAAGCACTCGCTAAACACAGCCAGCGTACTGCATGCAATCTCCTGCTGAGGCAGCCTGTTATTTATTCACAGCAAGCTGCTGCCGAGGAAGACTTGAGAAACAACTGTAATGATCAATTATACAATTCTGTGATTGTACATATTGTATAAGTGTTAATTATTCACTAAACAAAGTGACATAAAAGTCCATTAGTGTTGCTCTTCTACAAAACAAGAAATTACTCCCAGCATAAGCCCAATCTTAAGAATGATGTTTTATTGGTGTGGTGTTTAAAAAATGCATGATACAAAATATTTATCTTTATTTTTCAAAGGCTTGGGATGCAAATCTCTGATGATGAGCTCTAAATGGATGGTGTCTTTTCAAAAATGTATGCACTGCACAAAGCCCTCTCCCAGCATGCAGTGTGAGAGGCTTTTTTCATGAATTTGTTATGAGATGTGGGTTGACAAATACGAAAACATGAATATTGAAAGCATTTACAGCATTTTACTTTATGAGTTGACACATTTAATATGCTGATTAAAAGCCTACAGTTCTAAACTACTGTGCGTGACTGTGTGTGTATGTGTGTGTGTTTGTGTGCCTGCGTTTGTGTGTATGCATTGTATGTCTGAGGCACTTAAAATGCATTCTGCAGAGAGAAGCTCACTTAGAAAACATTCTTGTACCTCAAGGCTTCATAAACACACTTGCATTACATAGATAAGATGCTGCTGTGCATATTGTACAACTTCAAAATATGCACTCATTGCATTCATCAGAACCGCCATGTCTTATTAGAATGGAAGTGCATTAAGCTTTAATACAGACGCCTGAGAAGCCTAAACACAAGTGAGCAGCCACGGCGCGGGCACGCACACATCAGCAAACGCGGACACAAAAGCCAGTGGAAGATTACCATTTAAATGCTTTAATATAACCACGCACATTTGATTCTTGAAAATTATAACAAAGCAACGAGACAGATGTTGAAAGAACACATTGATAAGCAAATTTGCAATGATGTTCTTTTGTATTTGTGATAGAATGAGCCACAGTGCAAGCTGCAGTTTGACTATTTGACAGAAAAATCCAGAACAAAAGATGCTAACGGATACAGTGACATTTCAGGGAGGAAAAAAAAAATATATATAACAGAATTATTTTCTAATAGAGCACATCTACAGTAATTTAGAATTCTCACTCCCCCTCATTCTTTTGCGGGTAACACACCTCACTGCAGGGAATTCCACTTCTTACTCTTTTAATATTCAGTGTTAATATTCAGCCTGCCGCTTTGCTCGGAAAGGAAAACTGCTAGATTGTCAGAGAAGAAAAAACGATAAATAGCACTACAACCGGTGTGATTGAACCTTGTTGTGTGAAGATCAGAGTCCCAAAATCACACCTGACAATTCAAACACCAAAAGTTATACACACACTCTCACACGCGCGCACGCTCACGTGTCCCCCGTCTCGCTCTCCGGGGTGCTGCTTTATTAATGAGTTCGACACATAAAAAGCATCCGGAGGACGGGAAGTGTCACTCATCAAAAAAGGCTGTTTTTGAACAGTCTTGGCGCATGTTAAAGAATTATTCTCTTTCATAAGGACAAGAGACAATCAGTGATTGCCAGGGTGTTTTCAGATGACCAGACTGTGAATCCTCATTCTCAGACATGGCATGAATATTGTATGTAAAGTGTGCAAAGTTGGCTTGCCTGGTGGGAGAGAGGGAAGGCTGTAGACATTTGGTGCTGTTCATTATGACTGTTTGCAATGGGAAAGAGTGTGTGGTTTGCTGGGCTGTGTGTGTGAGGAAGAGACAACATGAGAGAGTGATTAATTTCATTGATTTAATGCGATGTTTTGGGTAAATACAGATAGGTGTAAACCACAAATGAGTTGAACAGATCAATGGAATTGATTTTTTTGTGAATAAACTTTAAGTCTGGCTCAATAAAAAAGGCTGCTTTCTCAAGACTGACCTGCCAAGGCCAGTAATAACAAATATGACAGGTGAGTGAAAGCCCGGCCGCACACAATCCACACCATAAAAATCAACCTGCAATCATTCCACCCTTAAAGATACACACACACACTATAAATAACGCTCAACAAATGTGCGCCGGCTCATGCAAAGAGCGCACATACGCGTATGTGCATGCATCACAATCCCACACACAGGCAGTACAAATGCCAAGCAATGACACACACTCAACTGCACACACACACTCACTCGGAGCTCTGCTGCTGTGTGATCTTGCCTGTGCCTTCCTGGACTGGAACAAATAATGGGGGGGAAGTCGACTGTGGGATTTTGAAGCTCTCCCTGTCAGTGACACTGTGTCAGCCCTGCATCTCCCTCTACCAAACACACACCTTTGCTGCCCCCCCTTACTAAAACAGCATAGGGAACAAGGCCTTTGAATAATAAATACTCCCAAGTTTCCACACAACTTCGGCCAGAGATGCCCGTCCGCAAACAATGTTGATGTGTAGAGGAGGAGAGCCATGGAAGGAGCCCGGATGAATACAAGATACATGTTCAGATGCAACACAAGGGCTTCTAGGAAGCGAACTGAGGCCTGCAGAGCAAGAGAGCTAGTGGCCTGAAACTTCAAAATCCCTGTGTACACACAGACAACTGACATCCCTGCAGAAGGTGGTACAAGTGCAACATAAGCAAAAAAAGTTTTTCTTGTGAAATTTGGGAGATATTCCTAACGAAAGAAACAATGCAGGAAGAGTGGCCAGACCTCGAGAAACTGAAGGTCCACATGTGGGTACAAAGCAGGAAGTCACCACCTGATGCACGTTTTCCCAACTTTTCTTGACACAAAGTGCCATTTTCCCAGTCAACATTAATATTCTTGCAAACTTGGGGGAAATGTCCCAAAGGCCATGAGGCATACAGTGTTAACAGCTTACCTGCAGACAGGAGGATGATAACGAACAGGCCCTCCACGAGCAGCACAAGGTGGCCCCATACTTCACTTTCCTCCAGGGGTGGAACAGGGGAGGGCGAGGCTCGGCTGATGAACAGGGGCCATTGTGGTGGTTGATGTGTCCATCGTCAGCCGATATTTAATCCTCCGGTTCCGCAGCGTGGCCTGAACATGACAGAAAATCATTAGCCACTGTGGGCCGTTAACTGTCACATGAGTGATTGAATAGGCAGTGAGCCATGGAGTTTTGTATGGCAGTTAAACGTCTGTCCTGAAGACTCTTGGTGGCGGTCCATTGAGGTCAATGATGAGGCAGATTTGGCGGACAGCCACTCCTACTCTCTGAGGGATCGACTTCCTTGATGTCTAGCATCTGAGGAGGGTGCAAGTAGGGGTCACGCCAGCATAGTCTACATCAGAGATACAATGACATCTGCTCAAGTGCAGTTTTGACTTGTACTTTACTTGTGTGTTTCCATTTTCTGCTACTGTATATCTTTAAGTGGTCTCTCACAGAAAATGCTCCAAAGTTACATTAAAGACTAGACATAGTATGAGTATTAGTATAGTATTTCAACACTATGGTATTGATAGTTTTTTACTTCAGTCAAGTTGAAAGTTTTTATATATAAGATTGCAGTAGTTAAGTTATTTATAAGACACTACAGGTGATTTTTTTAAGCAATAGATGCTAACTTTTAGTGAATTGAGGATAAATCTACAGGCGCAAATCAATCAAACATAGTAAAATATACACCTAAATGTTTGTTTTGGATGTTTATTTGACCACTATTCTGATAGAAGACAAGTTATGGGAGTAAAATAACCCAAAAACGTAGTTACCTAGTATCTCGCCTTCATGTTGAGGCTCATATAAACACCACTCAAAGGTTGGATTTGCTGCAGAACCTGCACATCTTGTGGAATATGCTTTGGAATGACAGCCTTTGACATTAAACATATCCAAGTGGGCAACAATATTGTCTCAGAGGACGGTTCTAAAAAAAGATATTCCATGAAACATTTTTCATCTAACATCTAACCTCTGGCCACACACTTCCTCTCCTCTCTTTTCTTTCGCTGAGCCTTGACATCCAGACCTTGCTTAGCTGGTCTCTGTAACCTATACATAAGCTTGGTTGTGTTATCCACCAGGGCCGAATCTCCATACCATTCCCCTGTGGCCTCTGTCTCTGTCTTGGAGGAAGTAGGAGGCCGTGCTCCACACACACCCCCCTCCTGACTGGGTGAGGGGGGGTGTTTCTTCTGGGGAAACGCGGTCCAGTTTAAGAGGACGGATCACAGATGCCATTAATGCGAGATAATTCTGCCTCTCCTTTTCACCACGCTACATGTTCATTAAAGCCACTGCTGTTAAATGTTTCTCTCCATTTCCTCTTTTTTATTAAAGGAACACATGAAAGACGGAGAGAGAAAAAAAAAGAGGTAGCAAATTGTCAAATTATAAATTAAGCTGCTGCTTCAATTATTTGCTTGGTTTGATAATAACGTGGTTAATTTTTGAACGAGGTTAATTACAAGAGGGTTAATGATATTCTAATAAAAACCCAAGAACTCATCACATTTTCCCGCCTAAATTACACTGACATATATGAACCAAATATTTTCTTCAATTAATTCATAATTGTTAATAAATATCTTACAATTCAAGGGGCACGCGGGCTGAGGCCATGTTTCGGAATGACATATTTGAACAGATTCTCGACACATTCTGTAACAATAATTGCGATAGCTGACTTCTCACCGGAGGTAATCTGACTCTTGCTGTCTTTGGTAGGTGGCCAATTTATTTCATGAAGTGGGGCAGATATTGCACTTGCTGCACATGGTGTTATTGAGTGTGTGTGTGTGTGAGTGTGAGTGTTAGAGAGAGAAAGAGAGAGCGAGAGAGGGACAAACATGGGGCAGGTAGGTGTGATCGCTCATTCACACTAGAGCTGCTTGACGTTGAGCCCTACGGGGCATGATTACTAGGCCCTGGGTGATCCTTCAGCTCTCCGCCTGACACTTGCTGCCTGTCCCCTTCCCTCGCCCTCCTCGCATCCCACCCCCTTCACTCCTCTCCCCTCATCCATCTCTCTATATCTTCTTTCTTCAACTCTATCACCCCCCCTCTACAAGTTTTTTCATGTTCTCGCAGTGTTTTATTTACTCCCGCGGACTAGCGTCTGTCTCGATAATGTGTTCCTGCCAGTCTGATAAATAAAGCTGTTTGTCTTTTTACAGTGCCCAGGACACTTACAGTTAACGTCTCTTCATCCACCTCTGCTATTTATCAGACTTCAGACGTGCATTTACTGTGCGTGCGGGTCCCCCGCGGCACATTTCAACAAGGCTATTAGATTTCATGTGCGGAGGAAGAAGTGGCATCTACGGCTCAGACTTTAGGGGTGAACGTTTTTTGATTCGCAGTCAAATTAGCAATCCTGCACACACAAAGCGACTTAGAGTGGAGTAAACAGCTTTTAGCTTTAAAAAAAAGTTCCTCTAAAAAGTGAAAGGCTGCTATCTGCAGCGAAATTCATTTTTATATACAGATGGCTCAGATTTTGTTTGTCTCAAGCTCCAAAGTTGCGATTAAGATCCAAACAGACCCAGGCTTCAACTTACAAGATGATGATTGGCTTTCCTCAACTTTCTATCCAACTTTCTTCCTAGCAATGCGAATGAGCAAACATGAGATTTTTTTCAGGTTTTTCTCCCAGTGAAGACATCCTGACCTGATCTGTGAGTCAGGCTAGACAATGTCTCACTTGTGTTAAAAACTAATTGTGTTCCACCTCCAACCTGTTTCCGTTCTTCAAAATCAGAGACTGTTTATAAAGATCTTCTATCACTGCAGAGTGTGAATGGAGTTATTGGACTGGTGGAATTTGAGACAAAGTCTGATCAATCAGTAAAACTATCAAATAAAAATAAATAAGACTGCAACAATCAACACAGATAGCTTCCAATTTCCAACAGGGTTGTAAAACAGGCCCAGTTTTGAAAAAAAAAACTCCATTCACTCCACTCTGCACTCTGCAGTGATAGAAGAAGATCTTTATAAACAGTCTCTGCTTGACAAATGGAAACAGGTTGGAGGTGGAACATGTGCGTAAAACTCTGCAAAAATAGAGCCAAGGTGATTGGTTATTAATAAAGTGACACATTGTCTAGCCTGACTCAGAGATCAGGTCAGGATGTCTTCACCGGGAGAAAAGCTGAAACGATCTCAGGTTTGCTCATTCTCGTTGCGTCTAGTTAGGGAGAAGTTTGATTTGTCCAAAATCTTCTGTCCTGATACTGGTCATTTTATATCTCAATAACAGCACATCAATATATCGCTTGCTTTCAAGTAATTCAATAAATAAAAAGTAAATTTTTAGTATAACCACATGGTAAAGCCTATTTCTTCACTCCATGTTAGAACAACATTGATTATTGCTGCAAACCGTTCAGGCTTCTGGTTTTCCAGAATCACAAGAGAAACAGAGAAAAAATATGCAATGAACATTTTTATATTGTCCTATCACCCAGTCCACAAAAATAATGATCATTTTCTTCCTCTCCACCACAAGTTCTGCTCACACTACTGTCATCAGTTCAATGAGTGTCACTCTCTGGTAAACCAAACAGCATGTGACCTCATCCATATATCAATCTATTAATGCACATTCACATGAATTAAAAAGCCTGACACCCTGACATCATGGGTCACTATTCAAAGAGGAAGTATGGCAAATATTTCCACATCACAGTTTTATATTGCTGCTAAATGTCAACACTGGATCATAAGATCGTGACCCTCTTGAGTAACAAACCATCCATCAAAAAACTCTCGACTTCTGCCATCAACTGATTGTTGCTACAGTCAAAAATCAACTCAAAGAAGAAAACACTGATTAGAATAAGAATGAATACGTGCCCCCAACTAATGAAGTGTTTACATATGAATTATATAATTTAAAGAGTAAAAAACAAATATCACAAATTAGACGCATATCCTGTAGAATAATGCATTTGGTTCTCAGCCCAAAATCTAGTTTAAGAAAACAAATGTGAACGCACTTTTTTAAAAAAAGAAAAAAAAAGGGTTCGGTTTCATTGTGACAAAGTAATTTGAGGGAATCAAAAGTAGTCAAGTAGAAACTAAGAATAAAGACTCTTTTGTTTGAAGTCCAACATCAGTGTCTTTTTTTTGACAAAAGTTCGATGGGGAGTGAGCAGATAAAACTGAGCTCGTAGTCGAAGGGTTTAATCTCCTCTTGTTAGAAGGACACAAGGGACTTGTGGTGACTTCTTTAGGGGGCTAAAATATTACCATGATGGGCTCGCAGCATCCTTTCATGCTCTATCCAACAGAGTTCATATAGACATGCTTGGCTTAAAACCACCTTGTTAACAAAAAAGAGAGTGAACAAAAAAAATTGCACTCTGTAAAAATCCTGACACTTCTGCAATGTGCGTACTTGAATTTTTCAAACACTTGTCTTTTCTTTACCATAATAGATGTCAGTTTCCTCTGATGTAGCTCAAGTAGGGGGAGCAGCACGTAGGGTCTCACTCTTTCTGCATTTGAAGCTATCACTCAATAGCGGATCTGTGTTGTTCCACATCAAACGGAGGAGACATTCGCGGCATCACCTGCAGAGCGCTCCAAAGGGATGAAGCAAAATATCTTCAAATCACTTGTCCAAGACATTTCCCCCTATTAAGGCTGCCTCCACACAGGCTTTAAGGCGGAGACAGGCCCTTTAGATAAGCTAACCAAACCCGAGTGTTACAGCTGGGAGATCAGACACACAGTCTGTGTTCTATTACAGAACTCCCTTACAATGGCATGCCATTAAAAAACTCAAAAAAAAAAAAAAGGTTCAGCGTTTAACACTGTTAAATGAGTAGAAACACCAATTTTCTATTGGTGCAAACTGTAAAATATGAAATGTGGTTCACAGTACATCAGAGAGAACAGAGAGATACTAAAGACTATCATAGGCTGTAGGTGCAGTTTGTGCTGTTTTTGTCAAAATTCACAGCTGTAAATCTGCAGAAAATACATACAAAGATGCAAATGAAAACTGAACGAGACATTTTGTTTTAATCTATTTTCCTATAACTTTTTTAAGGTCCCAAATTATGAAGTTTTGGGTCAGAAAGGCTTAATTTTTTGGTCAAATATCGACTGTCGTTTTGAGTGAAATGTAAAAACTCCTCGCTGCATGTGTGTGCGCACCCATCTTATCTGTATGAATGTGTATGACTCCCAACAGTGAATATGTGGTACCAGCACTACACAGTGCTAGATGCGTGTTGGTGTGTGCGTGTTGGTGTGTGTGTGTGTGTTGTAATCTCAGCAGCAGATCATGTTTTCCAGGCCTCAGATGAGGCAAAGCAGCTTTGGCAGCAGGCCGTTTCATCTCAGGCACTGGGGCCCAAAACAAAGAGAAAATGATTGATTGGATGATGAATTATTTAGAGGTGGAGGGCTGAGGAACGAACCAGCCATGCTGGAGAGAGAGAGGGAGAGAGGGATAGAGAGAGCACGGGCACAAGAGAGAGAGAGCGAGTTCAGCTTCCCCCTTTATCACTTTCTCTCCTTGTAGAAGATGGGAATCCGAGTAAAAACTTGCCCCTAATTGTACTAATGCGTGTCACCGCAAATTTGCCAAAATAAAATATTGATGTGGACGCAGTGACAGGGCTGTGCAGCGCCGAGCGCTGATTGGAGAGGAGAGGTGTTTGCTCAGGGATCTATAGGACGTTTGAACCTACATGTAACACTACACCGAAGACAGAGGGGGAACAACCCTCCTCAGCAGCAGACAGCCATCCTTTCACCGCACCAGTCTCCACTCTTTAAGAGCAAACCGCCATTACTGCATGTTTACCTCTACCTGTACATAAGCCGATGTTATTTAAATGGTGGAAGCGTGAAAACAGCACACTTTCCTAAAATGTCAGCGACAAGGCTGTGTGAGGAAACGCAGCTACAGAGCCTTTATGTGATGCCCGCTTGGACCACAGGGGGCACTGATGTGATATGTGAGAAAGAAACAGACAAAAGTGGAGAGAGAGAGAGAGTGCGAGAGACAGAGGGAAAGAGAGTGGGGGAGACAGAGGAAGGGAGAGAGGGAGGGAGAGGAAGAGAGATGCAATGAGGCAAGGCTACAGGGATGAACGCAAAGCGTCTCTCTCCCTCCATTTTTTCAATATCCCCTCCTCATGAAATTTCATTTGGATTGTAAATGTTCAGTAATTTACCATCATAAATGTGTAATGGGCCCCTGAATCCAATGACATTGTGCTGGCTAATCAACTCATTTGAAAATGAATATAGATCTATTAAAGGGAACTCAGCATTTCCCCTTTGTTAAGACTGGCATGCTGTCAAACATGGGAACACTTCCTGAAAAGGGTTTTTTTGGGGGGAAAAAAAGAAGGGATCCTCTTCAGGGAAAAGGGAAAAATAATCTACTCATCAGATGTTTTGATCTTAAATAGAGATGATGAATGAGATTAAGTGCTCATGCTAAATTCTGATTTGTTTTGTCATTAGAAATCTGACATGTAATCGACTTAAAGAGAAAAGGGGGCTCATTCTAAAAGCTCGTTCAGAAAATAAAAGCGGGGACAGGAAGTTAATGACACTTCATTTTCAGCTGGGAAAAATATAGCAAAATTAAATTCTTGAATTTTAAAGCGGGTCCCACAGCAGACAGCCACGGAATCCTCCGGAAAACACACAATAACACACACACACACCAGGATTACTGCTTCTTATCTATGAGAGACGGGGCCCGAGGCGCTACCTACAAACACTTAATCAAAAACCAAGTTCAACTCGTGGCAGCCAGTGACTCTTAGAAATAGAGAGTGATGGAGAGAGTGTGGAATGCAAATTGCAAATGTTGGGAGTCTGTCAATGTGTGTGTGCGTGTGTGTGCATGTGTGTGTACAGTATGCTTGACTCTCAAAAGCGAGTAAATCAGCCCCTGGTAAAAACCAATAAGTTACAGTGTATGTGAATGAAATTCACAGAGCTTTGACTGAGCATCAGTCGAGCACTTTGAGGATCCTCTTACAAACCTTCCATTGGGCTTTAAGACACCTCATGACGGTAACAATACGCTAAATGCACTATGGATGTAACGCTACAAAAAAGTCACAGGCCGGCTCATACCTCGGTTTTAAAGCCACAGTTCAGCAGGAGTCCAGAACAGCGGAGGAAATCCTAATGCACAATGATGCACTTCTTTTTATTTATTTTTGAACAGACTAAATCCTCCTGCTGGGGACTGAAGTAGTATTTTGCCCACTGGCAACTTTGGTAAACTTTTTTCATTATAAAAATGAGGAACATTTCAAGAACTTTCCCAAAAGGCAACAGGTCACAATGGGCTATAAAACTGCAAAGCACAGTAAAATAAAGCAAAAGCAGAGAAAGTACATAATGAAACTTTAGCATTAGGAGGGATGGTTTAATTAATTCCACTGTGGATATGTGTAAATATTCAAAGCACCCAAACATTTGATGTCCCAGAGCCTTAGCATGTTTGATGTGTTTCCATTCACTTCCTCTGCAACTGTGCAGCAACTCTGACACAACTTCTTTGTCTCATACACAACTCGCTGACCAGGAACACACATGTGGACCTTCCAGCTCCAGCTTCATTAACGCTCACCATGGTGTGATTGGCTCACATGACGATTAGCTTGTTGTGCTAAATTCAGAATATGTTGCCAACAGCATATGGCTAAAAGTGTTCGGTGGTGGAAAATATACGAATACGATTACAGCTCAATATCAGTACACAAACCATCTACATGTTAGTCTTCCCATGTCAAACCTATGTCTCTATTGCAACTTTTTAGGAATCGTGTAGCTTGACAATCATGTATTTTGCTGGCTAACCAATGGATATAGAGAGGTTTCTATAAGTACAAAGGTCACAAAGCCATTCAAGATGATATGTCAGTGTGTAGGAATTATGCCTTCTTCTGGGTTATCCAGAGACAAACTGTTAAACCTCCAAAATCAGACAACAAGTCTGCCACGAACCTCACAGACATCCACGACCTTAGAAAGGCTAACGGAGACATGCACTGATCTATTTTCTGATCAGGAGAAAGCCAAAATAAGTCAAATTGTAAAGACAGGGATTCACACTCCAAGCAGGAGTTGTTCCCCTCAGAGTTATGGAACAAACTTTACTGCAGTTTATCGGAGTGGCACTGTTCTCCGCTTCCTGTTCACTTTCTCCCCAGTTCTCCTTCCTTCCCACTCTTACCTCCCTCTCCCTCCCTCTCTATCCCTTCCCTGCTCTCGGCCCTGATGCAGCAATCAAGGAAAAGAACTCATTTATCAGGTCTGATGGCGGCAGGGGGTGTATTGTGCACTGGTGGGGGGTGCTTGGTTAGCCTGGATGCGTGGCTTTAGGCTACTGCCCTGTTGTAAGGTCATTGTAATTAAGTCTCGGCTCACAGTGGCTCGACTGTGCCTTTGAGGTTCAAATGTCTTTCCCCCTCCATCCTCAAAAGTCCTTTCCAGCACCATTTGCTTATGAGATCATACAAAAAAAGTCTTATCCCACACCAAATATTAGGCTCTGTCTGTGAATATTGATTTATCTGTGGACTCAGATGGGCTGGAATGAGTTAGATTCCCCTAACTTCCTCAGTGATTACTTTGTGGAAATAGAATATTAGAGTTTCAGTGATTGCTGCAGATGGAAAGCGCGGGGCTCGAACGAACACTTAAGATTGCTAATCTCAGATCCTAAACTTGCTCGAACTTCAATTACAGGATTCTGTGAGTGAGACAGAAAAGAGGAGATGACCTATTGATGAATGTACAGTATATCTGTGCCATCTCTCTCCTGATCTCCTTTTCTTTCCTTGGTGGCTTTTACATTCTTGTTTTTTAACTGAGAAGAAGCAGAGAACAGACGCCTTGATCACTCCAGTCGTACTCTACTTCAAGTCAAGTCCAATCCAGTAAGAGCAGTCAGCTCAATCAAGCCCCTCCATGATGGCAAACTGGTCCAGATGTGGCTGCTGTTTGCCAGTCCCCATAACCAGCTTTCTTTTGTGTGCGTCACAGCGCTGAGTGACCCCAGGTGTTACGGACAAATTTTACATCTAGACCCTGCCGTGCTCCCTTCTGCCCTCTCTCTGCCCTCTCTCTGCCCTCTCCCCCTTCCTGTTGTTTGGATGTGAACTATTCTCCCCTTTAAGATGGCAAAGACCTTGTTGACCACCAATTTCAGCGCAAAACCCCAAGAATTCCTCCTAAAGTTTATACTCAACTGAGTGAACTGCTGACTTATACTTTATGTGTCAATATTACTGAGAGTGGCTCTGCATTTTATCACCAAGTGCTTGTTGTGCTCCTGAAAATGCTCATTATGAGAGCTCAAATTCAGCATTTCTGGTAACAGGATGCATGAGGCTGGGTGTTTTTGCTGATGCAGTTTTTATACGATTGTGATTTAATTCTGTCAAATGCTGAAAAAAAATCTTTTTAGTGACCTAAAATGACCAGGAATCAAAGCCCCCATGGGCCCCCACCTTTTCAGAATGGAAAGATCATCTATGATGTAGGGCTGCTTGATTATGACAAAAATCAGTCCTGAATATTTGGGTCAATACTGGGATCACGATAATTTAACACAAATACTGCAATATTATGCATTTAACCTAAGTCAAACTTTAAATAAAAAATCAAATTAAAAACACACTTTAAATGATAAAGTAAATAGTAACAAATACTATAAAATATATAATAATAAAATAAAACAATAAAAATAGATATATATAT
Organism: Serranus cabrilla; assembly: GCA_903364295.1. Classification (NCBI taxonomy): domain Eukaryota; kingdom Metazoa; phylum Chordata; class Actinopteri; order Perciformes; family Serranidae; genus Serranus; species Serranus cabrilla. The sequence goes on along the minus strand of CAFUXE010000310.1, from coordinate 873,414 downwards.
TAAAATTATATAAAGGAAGAGTGCTCTGACTTTGACCAAACAAGAGCATTATTGTGAAAAACAATGCAGCACAATAATTGGTTTGTCCCGTCTTGTATCATAGCATCATAATTAAAATAAAATGTGATTAATGGCCCAGTCCAACTATAACAAAGCCCAAATAATGAGCTGCATGCACAATCAGCTAAATGTATGTCATCAGTATATCCTATCTGAGTGATTAGATTTACTGTGGAAAAAGTTTCTATCCAATAAATGAGACATCAACGTGTGCCCTTCAGGGGTCAGCAGAGATGACAACCTGTGGCAAACACTCGAAACTGTATCCACAACTCAGTACGTAAAACAGTGTGACAAAAACCATAGAACCACAGAAGACGTATGGCATTACAGAACAAATTAAATACCACAGTAGAGGATTCATATAGTTTTTCCAGGACAAATCACATGGTCGGAAAAACCCACATTGTTACATAACGATGGAGGCCAAGCAGAGGGGCCACTGGCTGGTGACGCTCCACCATAGGGTATGGAGGTTTTTTTCAACTTTCCGGGACACATGAACATCAAGGCAGACACACACACACACACACGGACGGACGGGAACTCAGTACATATATAGTGGATTCTTCCATGACCACAGTCATTGCAGTGACTGGGAAGTTACTGTTCCCACAGGGAGGACAAAGACCACCAGATGATGCAGAGGTCCAGTTCAAATACTGTAAAAGACCTTTCTCAAAGGAACTGTTAAATAAAGGAACTGAGCCTTCTTTTTTTCATGGTGGTCAATGATAATGAATGGTGGTCTAATCTGTAAACATATATTTGTTTAACAAGACGAGATTTTGCAGGAGGTACTGACCAATCACGTCTCAGTGGACTTTCGTCTTTCAACTCCAAGACTAAAACTTCGTCTGCAGTAGCTAATCAGACTGTAAACAATAGTCGTGTTTCCATCAACAAATTTCTATGCACATTTAGAAAATTCTGACATAAGTACGATTTTGCAGCTTTGCTTTTTTTAAATCTAAACTAGATGATGGAAAAGTCCCTTATTCACATTTTCTCTAGCACAACATTTTAAAATTTTGTTTCAAATGTGCTTCCACTTCAATGGAAACACAGCTAATGACCAGCAAACAGAAGAGGAAGTCGGATTGAATGCTGCCTAAGGAAATAATGGATTTAAATCCACAGAAACCCCTTCAGCACATTTTTCAGATCAAAAAGCAAAATCTCCTGAAATCTGCTCATTGTACCCACAAACTGAAAATTGCATAGACCATTCAGTCTCGTGTCATTTTGCCTTTCAGAACAGCCTGTGCGGCAAACAACAATAGAGGATGTCTCGAAAAAATTTATTTCTTTGAAATTACAGCATATCAAAAAAGAGGGTTTCGCTATCGTTGGTGCCATGTTTGATCCTTGTGACATGATGCACGCAGGCACCCGACAATATACAAGGCTCTTATTCCACTTACATAACATAGTGGGATTATAATTTTTTTTTTCTTTGCCTCAAAATGCTCCTCACACGTCTGACAGTGGGCTGAGCTGCATTTCAACTAGCGGTGTACTGTGGCGTATCTTTGAACAACCAAACAACTCAAGTGAAGTGCCTGCAGTCCTTTAAGCACTTTATCCTCAGAGCTTCATTGGGCAACAGACAGGCAAAAAAAATAAAACAAGACAAAAAATGCAAATGAACTCCTCAACACTTCTGTATGCCATTCAGAAGCAGCAGAAAAAAAGGCAAAGTACATTTAAAATGTTTTAGAATGCCAGACTCATAACTGCACTTTACAACAATGTGGAGAAAAAAGATGGGGAAGTGATAGAGAGTTAGAGAGATATGTTCTTTTCTGAGGCTCCTTGGCGTCGCGTTGGGGATTCCATGTGTCTCATCATCTTGTTTAGAGTGCATTAGCAGCCAGTGACACAGCCTCCCTCCCTCCTCATCGCTCTAGTTTTCTTGTTGTCGGGCAGAGTGTCCTGAGGCAATAACAGCAACCATCAGCACTCCTCCTCCTCCTCCTCCTCCTACACCTCCTCTTCATGCAGAGATACGCCAGGGCCCTAATTTTCCATCAGTAAAGCATGAAATCAAGAGAGAATGCCACACAACAAGCACTCTTAAGGGGGGACACTTTGCCAGTTCGCCCACCCGTACAAGCGTGACTCGCGCACAAACACCGACACGCGTGCGGAGATGTGTCCTAACTTCTGAATAAATTATGAAATCAAGTGGATGCTAAGCTAAAGTGACAATCAGGGGCTTGTTGATGAGAGCGCAAATGTGACTTTGAGAGATGGTTTTTACAAATTTCATGAAATTAGCAGCTGGTTGTTATTTTGAGACTTTGTTGTTACATTTTAGTGGATTACTGGATCCAAATGCTTGAGAAAAAATGTTGCAAGAGGTAAAAAAAGACATTTCAAACGTAAATGTGGTATAAAAATGAGTGACCTTGGCTCCTCTCCGGTAACTTTTCACTGTTAAAACTATTAAATGCAGTAAGTAGAACCAAGAAGTGATGGAGTGAGTGTGGACGTCTGAAAAAACAATGCCCTCTCTCACTGTTAATAAATGAGAAAAATTATTGATGTTTCCACCCTGTGATTCAAATCCACTCCAGAGTTTTGTTGTTCTTCCCTGGCCAATGCTACACACTTCCAATAAGTCTCATGAAAATCTGGCTGCTAGTTTGTCTGTAATCCTGCTGACAAACAAACAAACTGAACACAGAACCTCACTATAAAGTGCCAGACTCTATGGAATGTTTATTATGTAGAAATAATGAATGAGTGCAAAAGTGATTTCAGACACAGCTTGTGTCTCTGTAAGTCGGATGCTCTTCTCCATATTTTCTTTACCATTTGTGTATGTCAACAGCAGGGGCTTGATAAATGAGCAGAATCATGTCCACACATAACTGAAATGTGATCAGGACTACCAACCAGGTCACACCAGTGTAAGGATACAGGAGAGTGGTCTCTCTTCTTAAACAACTTACAAATAGTTTGTAAAAGGCTGCAAAATACGACCCATATTTACATTTTAGACTGTCATCCACCGCAGTCTAGTAGCTGTAATAATACTGAATGAACAAACGTCGGACTTTCACCCAGGAGGGGTTCGTGTCCCATGTGAAAACAAAAGTCGACGATGAGATGTAAACATCACTGAATTTATATGCATCACGTTTTTACATAATTATGTCACTTCCATCACATCACCATCCTATCTACTTCAGTTCCAGCATTAACGTACATTTATTTACTTCGTGTCCAGTGTGAAAACGAAAGTGAATTTTTTTTTAGCGTAACTTACGGTTTATGAGTCACGTTTTTTAACATAACTTACGTTTTTGGTAACTTATGGTTGTCACGTCAGCCTCGTAACTACTTCACCACCGGCATTTACGTAGATTCATTTAAACTGTCACCTTACAAAGGTTTCTTTTTGCCCTTAACCCAGGTCAGTGGTTTTGTAGCCTAAGTTCACCGAAACTGCAGCTTTTTTTTAATGCAAGCTTTTGTGACTGGATGCATTCGCTCGTAGGTGCGACCACAGCCAGACGGAGTAATTATCTGTCTGAACTGGACAAGGAAAATAAGATAATGACAGAAGAGCAGAAAAATAAGCTCCTTTGAGGAGGCTTTTGTTACTCAAGAGGGGCCGGTTTTCAGAGTAGAGACACTGAGCATATGTTATCAGAGACCAACTGCTAGGCTAAACTGAAAAGTACTGTATCTTAGTTTTCTAACAACTAAAAAACAAGGCAGCTAGTTATTAGGACAGTAACACTGACAAACACTACAGAGAGCCGAAAACTCTTCCTCTACTACACACAAACACAGAGAGAAGAGAAAGATCTCACTGTGCTGACTGACAAAGATGCCCTGCAATATAGATGACGAGAACAAAGCTCCCCATAACAAACTCCAGTCATATTGAGACGATTTCCTTTTCAATAATGAATCGCCATCAGCATCGGGCGTCAATACTGCGTCTGTGTGTTGTGAGTGCCAGCATGCGTGTGTATGTGTGTGTGTATGTGTGCGAGCAGAGGGGGGAAAAAAAACATCTATCCTCAACGAGAACAAAACTTCTATATTTAATCTGCGCTGAGAACAAGCAGGCATGCAAAGTCAAAAACAAAACGGGGATGGCAAGCTGAGGCTTTATGTGGCATGCAAATCACATCCGGACCAACCAGCTGCTGTGAGCTTATCCCCCACATCTTTGTGATTGACAGGATTTTTAAAATGTGTAGATTATAAATATTTATAATTGACTTAATATTGACTGTATTCTCTCTGTTTGGTTGAACTTGTATGGGGAAAAGAAAAAAAATAAGGCACAAAAAAAAAAGCTTTAATTTCTCAAAAAAGCGCAATCCCACAATCCAGTTCATCTGTGGCTCCGTCTTCACATAAATTACCCTCCCTGTGCGCCCCATCGTGTGTGTGTGAATGTTCAGTAGCCTGTTTTCCTCGCTGAGGATAATGAGCGTTACTTTGAATTTTCTGTAGTTGTCAGGTCTCCTTGAGACTCCGACTGTTCTCGGAGAGGTCAGCACGGTCACTGTAAAGTCATGCTCGCCTTATAAAAGGTGACAGTTGGAAACATGGGCCGGATCTCCAAAAATTACACCAATAAAAGCACCACAAGTGAGCCTAATCATGGCTGGGACAGGAGCCCAGTCTGAAGAAAGGGCAAATATTTAGAGTGGTGTAGCAGGGGCGCTGTTGTACCCACTGACCTCACACTACCCAACTGAGCATTTCAGCATCTTGTATAAGCTTAATAATCCTGTCGATGACACACTATTTTCCAGAAAACACTCATTACGATCTCAAACTGTAGCTGATCTCAAAAGCTTCTTTATTTTTGCTTCGGTTCTGATGAGAGGAGGACATTTTTACACTCTGCTTGTTTTTGCTTTCAGGCTTTTACACACTAGGGGCGCAACAAATAAATGATGTGAAAATGCTAAATACTTGCCTGCGAATATTTTGCATTAAAACTTCATACCAGCTGCAATACAAATTTGTGATATTTATAACAGGTTTGAATATATTTGGGCAGTTTTGACCTCGAGTTCCATCTGAGGTCAGTGGATAAATACTTCGATCTACTGTATTATTTCATAGTTACTTTTAACTGAAATGCTCAGGGTGTCATTGAGTTCCCTCAGTCGCCATTTTTCCATTAAAGTCGCAGGAAATTTTAAAGCGAAATTTTGAAGTGTTGCATTAAAGAAAATGTGATTTAGGGACGTTTCCACCAACTGGTTAAGAACGAATAAACAAGTCTGCATTAACGTACTTTGGTCAGAAGGTGGCAGTGTAATGTATTTCTATAGGCTAATCCGTCAAAAAAAAAAAGTAGAAGAAGTAGAGATTACATGAGAGATAAATCTTCAGGAATTAGATTTAATTGGGGGATTTCTAATTTATTTTAAGGACAACTTGTCAGAACCTATACTCAGAAAAAGTGTTCAAAAACTGACATTCTGAAAAAAAAAAATCCCTATTTTGCCACGTAAAATTCATATTCCATGTGAAAGTACAACGGAGCAAACACATATAGACGAGCAATCGCATTTCACTTTTCAAAAGGTCATATTCCATTGAAGATGTCAAAAAATCAAGAGTACCGAGGTGTCATCACACAGTCCAGTACAAGAAGAAAAGCCATGGCTGGGTGGAGGACAAGTGGAGGAAACACTGTGCCAGTGTAGAACAGGGATGGGCCCCAACCTCTAAGAAATTGAAATAGCTTTTGGCCTTTGATTGAATTGCACTATGTGAACTCACTACACTGTATAAGCCCTCTCTGTGTCTCTGTCTGTCTAACTCTCTTTCAGCTCCACATCAAAAAGGCCATCTGCAGTAAAAAGGCCAGCCAACACACCATGCGCTCCCATCTCATCCACAAGTTTCCTCTGCCCAGCATCCAGACACGGCACTGCCCACCGTCTCATCAATTTTCCTCTTTGATTTAATCACCGAGTGAAACTAAAGTGGCATTACAAAGTTTTATTGTGCAACAGAGCAAGTTTCAAAAACTAGCTGAAGACCAGAAACACCAAGTTCAGATCAAACATAATAAAAGTCCCTTATTAAAAGAACGCGGTGCCAAACAAATACACAAGGATTTATTTTACGGTCTCAATAATGCAAACTGCTTTCAATCCCACAGAGCATTAGGATTTAAAGTGAGCATGAAACACAAACCCTTCAAGCAGATTAAATTTCAAATCAAGCAGGCCATGTAAATGATGTGGTGACAGGGGGCCCAGTGCAATTAGCATGCCAGGCTAGTGTTAAAGCAATTAGGCAAAACAGACGGCTAGAGCACCAGGGCTAAGCATGGGAAGGGAAGGAAGGACGAATATTTCCATATTGTTCTTCAGGACACGAGTGCAAGTGTGTGTGCACAATGTGTCTCTGCATGTACAGTTTGTTTGAGGTCGTTCGGCACTCGACTTGTTTGTGGATTTCTCAGAGGGAATCAGAGGTTAATGGGAACTAGACTTTGTTTACTGACAGCCGATCCTGCCTATTTTGGAGAGCGAGGGGAGGAAAAACTAAATAACAAATGCTGCGTTCCTTGCAACAGAAAGAAAAAAAAGGAAAGAGAAAACACTGACTCTCATGTTGCTTAGGGGAATCACAAAAACATTTACTGGTAAACAATCCCAGAGCGGAAACTCTGCGAGTCACTTTGGGGAAAAAGCAGACACATTTGGGCAAATCTCTCAGGTGGAGCTATCAAAAGCGGTGTCGGCTTGTACGCAGAGACGTGGCAGAAAGGACCACCTGGAGACGAGGAATGACATTCGTTTGAGCGTAAATTACTCAAACAAGCATGCCGGGAATGGCATTTAATTCTTGATGTTTCCCAGTGGGAATGCCGGTGGATGCCTCTAATTCAAACAAGGAGTTATGATATACAAACATGAGTGAAAACAAACATGGCACACATTGCACGCTAAGTTGTGTATGATGCGACACGGGCCTTTTGGGATGCAAAGTGGGACAGCGACTCATCTCTGTCTGCAGCGACGTGGGAAGAACAGCAGTAATAATGACGAGCAGGGCGGAAAAACAGGATTTTACCGTTGGTTTGTTTTGTTTCCGTGTACAGTATTTTTCTCTGTTGTTTTCTTTGCACAGCCCTGTAAGAAACTAAGACGGTTTTATATTAAGGTTGCCAGTTTTAAAGGCATCAGGGTAGAATATTTAGAGTTAAATATAATGCAGGTAAACTTCAGCATTTTTCAACCTGGACCCTATTTTTCCACGTTTTTGCATCTAAATGGCAAATTGAGACACTTTTTTTGGAAGTGGTCAGTATTTCAGCAAGAGTGCTGCAGCTATGAGGTTAAAAACTGGACTAATTTCATAATGTGTTATGCTTGTAAACCTAATCTTCAGCTTTTTTCCTCACTGAGTGAGAGTGCTGCAGCTGAGAGGTGCAAAATTGGACTAATTTCTAAATTTGTTGTCTCCATTAGTCACTTGAACAGGATATCATGGGAATAAAGGAGTTTTCCTCAAAAAATCCAATGCTACAATCTTTAAAAAAAATAGAAATTTAAATCATAATTGAGTTCATGCAACTTAAATAATTGGATTATTTTGGTTTTATAAGAGTGCTGCACATGCAGGCAGCATAAAACAACCAGATGAAACCAAAAATGTATCCTATCCTAATCTGAATCTCTTTCATGCTCATCAGTTTTCTGAGCACAGAACAGAACAGCAGAAGGACAAATGACGAGGTCAAAAAGGAAGTGACTCATGCTGGCATTCTAATATTTGCTGACTCAGAGTTTTGCATGTCCGGTGGCAGTCACGATGTTTTTGAAGAAGTTCAGACGGGAAATGCTCCAGTGTGTATGTGTGCGTGTGTGTGTGTGTTTTCCTGTCACATTTTCCTGCCATTAAAGTGTGTTTGTGACCTGAGAGAACAGCCAAGTGAGAATAACATAAGCCAGGACATGTACGATTGTGTGTGTGTGTGTGCCAGGGGTTGCTTCTATACAACTTCCATACAGTCTATGTACTGAGAGACCTAAATGTGTATGAAGGCATGGTATATAATAACAGCAGTCTGCTTCAAAAGCTCAGAAAAGCTACTTTTATTCTATTTTTTTTTTTTTACATCTAACCATGCTGCCATCAAGTGAGTAAACTCACAGCAGCCACATCACACTAAACTGTAATATCCTACTTTTGCTGTCACATATTCTAACACTGCTACCAATGATTAATGTGCTCCAAAAAACACAGCTCATGGTGTAACAGAAATTCCCCTCAAAACAGTCTAAATGTTCACAACTCAATTAACTGAAATTACTTTCCAGACACTGTACTAATTAGTTCCTGTTGAAGTCACCGTCATGAATGTACGCTATGTAGTACAACCTATCAGACTATGTAGCGCCATATGGTCGACATGGCCTATGGGCTTTGTGAGAATTACTTCATGGAGAGAGTCCAAGCCAAGCAGGTGAAGCAGTGTTTTGATTGCAGCGCAGCAGCAGGGTTTACAGACAGCGAGGGAGACAATGAGTATATTTTTGTAGAAAAATGCATGAGGAAAAGTCCTAAAGATCACACTACATGAGGAGCTGATCAGCAAATAAGGTCAAACTCAAATAGACAGAGACAGAAGATTCTCTCATAAAAACAGAACTGAGCCACACAATGAAGTCTGGCCTGGAGCCAAGTGAAACAAATGACATGATGTAGCAGACGACTGTATCCTAGTAACACAAAGCCCAAATAAAAAAAACAATGGTGGAATACAAATCACTCCCAGACTGGGTCATTTTTCCTGCACAACAGGAAAGATGACAGCGGTAAGGGATATTTTTCACACCACAAAAAGCATGCTGGCATATTCAAGCCTCACCAACCAAGCAAATGCAACTGGACACCTAAAAGACTGCTGCTTTACTAATAAATCTGTCAAGATTAACGTCATCAACAGCTGCATATTGATTCTGCTACAAGTAGACAAAGTGTTGCACACATTGTGACAGACAATTAAGCAACAGTGACTTACTCATTGGAAGAGTTCACACAGAGGCCTTCGTCAAGAGTTGTGCGTCATACATCCATGGGTTTTTAGAGAAGCTTTTGTACAGCACAAACTAGCCTGGTCATTTCTCCAACAGGATTTCTTCTTCATGGCAGGAAAAGCACAGGATGTGGATGCATGAAGCCAAGCTGCTGAGTCTACACAATGCACCTGCACACTGGAACTGGACCACCTTCGTTAATGCTATTGACAACACCTGTGCTTTCCCTGCTCTGATGTCAAGCAGTGGATCTTCATTCAAAGTAGGAAAAGAACAGGTGAATTGATAGCATTAACAAGCAGGAAGTTGAGAAATAAAGATCATGATTTGGGTTGAATAACTCATACACAAGATGTAAAAAAGACATAAGGTAACTTTTCAAATCACTCTCTTAAAATCCAACTGGATGTGAACCCCAGTCTCACAGGTGAAAGACCTGCGTTGTAGCAGCCATCCACCACATCACATGACCATTCTGGTTCTTTATACTGTCATGGTTACTACGGGCACTTCAGCTCCAGGTACAATAAAATCAGAGATCTGTATAAAACTGCTTTTCTATATTTCTGTGTTCAGGAAATGTTTTTGGGCGTGTCTAAAATCATGGCTTGATGATGCACTCGAGTTATAACCCCGCCCCCCAGTTAGTTAGTTATAATGTTTGCTGAAGGCAACTCATGTCAGCAGTCCTACATACATGCTAATTCTGGAGCATTTTACTTAAAAACTTAGAAATGACAAAAGAAATGTTCACAACAGAAAGTCACAAAAAAGGAAAATGTTAATTACTGCTAAATCTGATCATATGGTGTATGCAGCATATTATACTTTATAGGCTTTAATTTAACTCAGACTGATGAAGATTCTGTACCAGAATTTGTTGGTATAATAAACAAGGCAGACTCCTCTCTTAAGTCAGTTAGGAATCTTGTGTTTTCCTTCACATTTGCTGTGTGTTTTAACTGATAAAGTAGCAGCAATCTTTCTACAGTGTTGTTTGAAAGAAGCCTATTTGAATCCTACTCCCCTCTCTCTCAGTAACTACAAAATTGCAGGGTACTGCGCACGTGATAGTCTAGGGTCCAATATTGAAATTTATGTCTATTTACACATGTAACCCTCCTACAATATCCAAAACCATCAAGTCATTACTGTGGATAAAACTGTGCAATTTGTATTTGTGGGCACCAATACTGAGTAGATGGTTAGTACTCTGAATGGCCTCTACTGGGAAATACAGTTCGACTTTGAGCTGAGAGTCCCACATGGGTACGAAGGCATTATACCTTGGGGATGGAAAACTGCATAGTTGAGTGTAAACCGATAATCAACTGAGAGCTTGGCGGGATTACGCTGTGGCTTCCATGACTGTTTTATGACATGAGTTCCCCATTTTAAAGAGGAGTGTCTGCAGTTCAAGGCACGGTATAAGGTCCAACTGTGGAAGCAGAGCAGTGGACTCCAAACTACGCTTTCCAAGCCGAGAACGCAATCCGCTTTAACCATCACTTTGATTAGACAATTCTAACAAGAAAAGTATCATGTTCTACACTACAAACAAGCAAAAATATACACTCCAAAGGGAGACTGGCACTATTTGTGGAACAGTTTGGTCAAATTATACAAGACTCAATGTCAGGTAGAGTCAGGAAGAGGAGGAGAGTGCATGTTTGCTTTCACCTGTCACATTCAGCCATTTCCTAATTTCCAGACTATCATGAACAAGGCTCGGGTTTAGAAACAAAGGGCCCACTAACAAAGCTTCCCATGGAGAATTGACTGCGGCCTTGGTTGCTATTTACATACAGATGCACTGGCGAGAATTTGCATAATGTTTTTTTGTAGCTGGGTGCTCAGGGGAGCAGCATTGTAACATATTGGTGCCTAATGAACTCTGAAAAAAATTGATTTTCCACAGAGTAAATTAAGAAATGCATTATAGCTGTTAAAGCAATCTTGGGGGAAATCGGAGCCTTCCTCTGCTAAACTACGCTTGATAAGTAATAAATTACATGTTACACTTATTTGCTTTAATTCATGCTAATTTTGCCCAATTAATGTATCACTGTAGTTCTGAGAGCAGCCACTAGAGATTTAATTATTTATTGGATTTTGGTGTGCATGTGCTTGTGTTGTATTGTTGGCACATGATGCATGACTATAGTACGGGATTGTTTGTGGATATTGTGTTAAACCTACTATTGTATTTGGATGTTTAATTGTAAATGTTAGTGTGTGAGTTTCTATCTGCAACAGAGTGAAATCCCCACGTCTGCAGGGACTTTCTGACAGAGGCCTGATTGTCTGTGACTGCAGACTCTCAAGGCTCTCACACACACTTGGACTAGTTTTGGCTGCCTTCCTCCCCTTCCTTCCTTCCCCTCCCCTCCCTTGCCAGCTTAGCAGGGTGAGTCATTGTTTACAGGCCTTTCACTCTGCTGTCCTATCACCCGGCCCTGACACTACTTTTCCATTTGATCACAGCCCCCGCATGTGGCGACATGACACCAGGCCTGGTCTTGCGTTTCCTCCTTGTGCCGTCTCTCGGGCCGACTGCTTCTGTCCGCATTATAATTGGACAGAAACTAGCTGCAGCTTTTCAGCACTGATCTTTTAGCATATGCATTGGGCAAGTAACTTCTAATGCACTTGCATGCCAGCAGGTAGAAGTTTTTGTTTTCTTGCCAGGGATGAAACCTACAACTATCCACATCCCTGTTAGCCACTAAGCTAACGTGATGAAGTCTAGTCAACTCCCTCAGCTCCAGAAGTTCTGTCCATTTGTTTCACTTTTTTTAACTACCTTTTGCTCCATCAAACCATGTGCTTTTTTCCCTAACCTTTTGCTAATTTTGAAAATGCATGTTAACATGTTCAAGTAGAAACCCAAAATACTCATATTAACCTGAAAATGAACATGAAATGTCCCTGTTTAGTATGGAATAAGAGGAAAAGTTTCATTTAGAGTGGTAAAAAGGGAAAATTGCGACACTTTGCCCCTATCTGAATATCAACTGTCAAGTACAAACACACACACATGTGTACACACACACACACACCTTATTGGAATAGTGAATGGAATCTCAGGCCGCTGCTGAATGTTCCTTCACGGGCATTTGGCGAAGCTGCTGGAAAAATTTACTGTTGAATTAGCCTTTTGTTTTAGCAGGCTGTAGCGGAGAATAGGCCCCTGTTTCTCTCCTCATAACCTGCCGCTGAAGACATTTCCCCTCATAATAGAAGCGCATGGAAGTGCTAATATGAAGTAAGTTCAACCAGAGAACTTTACACAACTATGTGCAATCAGAAACTATATGCAAATTCCAGTTTTACTAAGACGATCTGCAAGCATACCTGCACAAAACACAAATGCAAACAAGAATGACATGATGGCCCACTTAGCTATCAGCCTGCTGTCAAACCTAATAGGAATTAGAAGGAGTTAACGCTACTTTGTTTCTCTCCCCTTCAAGTACTCTCTCTACCCCTGCACTCACTTCTGAGGCATCCACTAAGTATCCACCCTCATCGCGCCAATATTAAAAAGCTTAGCTGGCAATGGTTTTTCAAGTAAATTAGAGAAAACAAAATCTCTCAGATTAGTCAATTAAGTGGCACATTAGCCCGAGACTTAATTAAAAGATAGCAGGGCATACAGTCTTTAAGGATATTGAGAGGCGACGGGAGTGTTTAAACAGCAGATTGAACAAATGGCACTTATTAAAAACTTGACTGTGAGTCACTTGACACCTCACATATCCCCTGCACCTTGAGCTACATAAACAGAGTGTCAGCTCCCTGGGTTCCTGCTATGCAAATCTCTGGGATGAGGCAAAGAGAGGAAGTGCACTCGTCATACAGCATCCCCGCCTGGAACGTCAAGATGCCCTCCTCCTACAATCAGCGGCTTAGCAACCACAGTAACCAGAGCGGAAACATAACGTTTACTATCTCACACTTTTCATCCCAACTACACCACTTCTGAATTATCAATGTTTTTGAAGGCGGAATAGGAGTTAAATGTGCCAAAAAAGAAATTTGAGGTGCACCTTGTAACACGGGAAGTGTGTTAGTAGGTTTGGCTCCCGAGAAAATGTATTCTCACGAACACAAACCCCTTCTGAGATAATATGTATGTGTGTGCATGCTTAGTGTCAACCTCTCTTTGAAAGGCATCCTTAATTAAACCTTTTGTTCTTCCAAAATGACAAAAAAGCAGAGCCAGGCGAGCAAAAGGCAGTTATTGTGTCAGAGTGCCGAGACTGAAGAGCAAGGTACACTAAAACATCACAGTTCACTGCTCGTGTTGCCATCTCAGCGTCACTTTCTATCCGGAACAATGCGACAGCTGACAGCTCGCACCCAAGAATTATCACGCTAAACTGAATTATTTCTGCCACATGTTAATTTATTAACAACCTGTGCATGCTCTAATGTAGCCTGCATTTGCATATACATTTTTAACCTGCAAGCTCTATCGTCTTGAATATTCTTTCGGGGGATGAGAATATTTCAAACCGCCTTTTGTTGCACCACGATTGAATTTTGAAGATTGGGGTGGGGGGAAAAAAAGGAAGAAAGACACATAAATCTCACACATGTCCGCAGGGCACATATTCTTTAAGGGCAGATATCTGCACTTCATCACCTTGCAACATATGAGATGTGGCATCTCCGATCTGAAGCCTCCTCCTCCTCACTTGTTCCGCGCCGTGCTGGCTCTCCCTCGCTCTCTCTCGATCTCAAAGAGGCACCTATGACTGCTTTCAGATGGCTTCAAATACTGCGAGCTGGCTTGTTTGGATGGCTCCCCAGGACTTTTCTGTTTAAGAAGAGCAAACATACAGTATTAATAAGCGCCAATGAACTATTCATATCTGCCTTCAAAACACTAGATTGAATATGTAAGAGTGCGTACTCCTGTAAACCGTCTTGATGTTTGTGTTTTTATAGTTGTATTACGTGCATCATACCAAGAGTGCAGCAGATTCGATACCACACAATAGTTACCCTACAATGTCAATTATCACCTAGCAGACAGCCAAGCTTAAGAAAACAGGTATCTGGAAAGGAATTATCACACTGACACCTTTCACCTCAAGAATCACCTTTGCTCGCAACAGATGCACCATTAAACATGCCAAGACAATGACGTTCCCTACCCAGCTAACCCACACCCATCCACATTACAATAACAACTGCCTCCTGTGTCTCAAACGTTTGTTAGGTTAGTGTCGAATTCTAAAAACAGTCATGCATAATGTTCTCAGATCGTTTGTGTTCATGCTAATATCTGCACCAGGGTTGCATTTGTATTTTCATTTATTTGTTAAAGTAACAATGTCTGTTAAGTCACTATCTAATGCAGCATTAGGTAAATCAGTGGTGATTGAGCCTTGGCCCACGGATGAAAGTTCTTGCATTTGCAGGGTTACAACTGAGTGTCTAACCCCAAATATGAATATTTTATTGTAATGTCACAATAACACTACATATAGGTAGAAAAGATGATAGAAATTCCCAGGAAAAATCCCAAGTGAAGCACAGTTGGTGATATTTACTTCCATTACCCATCACTAAGGCTGCAACTAAAATGATCTATAAATCCTTCAGATTATACAATGTCAGAAAAAAATCAAAAAATGTCAAATCCAGTTCCTCAAAGTTGAAAAGAAACGTCTTTCAATGTCAGCAGGAAATCTCCATATGGCAGGAACACTGTATTTTCTGCATGATAAAAACCCTCTTTAACTCGTGACATCAAAAAACACACCCTCCCTTACCACTTATTACCACAGGTGTTGCCACAGAGAAAAAAAAGGAAATCTACAAGACTGGAACTTTAATTTAAAGTAATCCAGTAAAACTTGATTAAAATGGTTCAGACATTTTGTTTGTAGTTCTCTTAACTTCTTTCACTAAAATATATTCAAGATCAACTTTTCCATATTCAGTGACCTAGTTACTAAAACAAAACAAAAAAAACGAACTACTTTCCACAAAAGAAATAGTCCCTATGAAGAAGGGTTTAAGTAAGAAATGAGGATAATATTCATGGAAATGCTCCTGCTGTTTTCTTTCTCTTTTCCTATGTATTTTCAGTTTTTCTCAGTTCTGTAAGCACTGCAAACACAATCCCAGTCTCCTTCACTGTATTGGGTGGTAAAAGATTCCTTAAAACATGTGCAAATAAACCAGATATATAAGGATGGTACAAAATCACTCAAAGTAAGTGAAAATTATCTTTTTTCCCCTTTTTTTCTATTAAGCGTAGAAAAAAAGCACAAAATAAACCTATAACATCATTTGTATGTGATAATGGCATGCATGAAACAGTGCCACATGAACCCGCACATCACACACATGTTAATTTACACTTTATGAAGTTCTCTTCCGGATGAGGATGCGAGCAGGTGTTGCCGATGCACACCTGTAAACTTTGCCCGCACATCAAATTCCCTGTGGCGTGTGTACAAAACACTCTGCCGATGCCTGGTTACCTTTCTTTTAATCTGCTGCTGCACACTGCACACTCATCACAAACAAACTGTCACCGCGGCGGCTTGTTGCCGAGCGGCCATGTAAACAAAGATGCAACAGGAGATGTGTTTATTTGCGGCAGATGAAACAATTAAAGATGCCTGACAGGCAAATAAACACATTGAGGCAGAGCATCTGGTGGTACGGGGGGTTATCACTGATGTGTTGTTGTTTGTAGTAGAGTCACTGTGAAGCAGAGACTTACTGTACAGCAGGAAAACAATTTAACAGATCTGACGAACAATTAATAGTGTTTATTTACTTGTTGGAGGAAAAAGGAGGAACAACAGCTTTGACTTTCCCTGTGCAGAATACGGAAAAACCCTCATGTGAACATGTTTGTTTGATCTCGTGTTGTTACAAAGCATGTTGGAGCCTGCCTATTTGTGTGTGTATGTGTGTGTGTGAGAGAGGCTTTGCCTGTCAGTCATGTTAACTCAATGTGAAGAGGCTGCTCCAAGCGGAAAGTTGAGTCCTATATATTTGCCACAATGGCTGGTGTTATTAAGACCTTGATCCGTGTTTTCTTTCTGCATGGAGGGAGGTAAGCTACTAGATGCTCTCTCCCTCTGTGTGTGTGTGTGTGTGTGCGTGTGTGTCAGGGCGGGGTGGGTTAGTTGGGTCGGGTTAGGAGGAGACATACACACACAAACACGCATCTCGACTCTGTAAACATCCTTTTTTAAAACCACTGTGAGGGAGGTTTTCCGTTTGAGCTCGTGTTAATGCTCAATTTAAATCCTTTTTGGTGGAAACTGTGAAGAAATAAATATGGTTTGATGTACAAAAAAGGTCGCTCAAGAGGAGTGGTGGAATGTGACTGAGTACATTTACTCATTTACTGTACTTAAGTACAATTTGAAGGTACATGTGCTTTACTTGAGTATATGTCATTTTATACTTGATATACAAGATTTAACATAAAAAAAACACAGAACAGTGTATTAGGTAGTTAAAATGAGCCCTTTCTTTACAAATCAAAATGCTGCTTACAAAAATGCATCAATACAATTGATCTAATTACATAATTAGAATACAAAAATAATCTCAGTGTTGCCATTCTGCATAAAAAGTACTATTACTTTTGATACTTTTGTGCTTTTGTACAAGTTTTGAATGCAGGACTTTTACTTGAAGTGGAGCAATTTTGCAGTGTGGCATTAGTACTTCTACGAAAGTAAGTAATCTGAATACTTTTTCCACCACTGCTCAAAAAAAGAGAGTATTATGCAACAGAGAACTGTTTAACTTCATGAGAAAATCCAAGAAAAACTATAGACTGTACTCCAAATTGCAAAAGACGCCTTCACTTTAAAGTGCGTCTAAATATATCTGCAGCAGACAAATCAAGCCAGTGATTTGATAAACATATCCCACTTTGTGTATGCTTATAAAAGCTCAGATTAACACGACAAGCACTCCTGCCAAACAACCTGCCAATCACGCACAAGATCCAGATGACTGGAGGCCAGTGGAGACCGCGTTCATTTAAGTGATGTTAAGAACAAACAATCAAAAGTGCTGCTTGGGAGACTGCAACACGTCCACATCAGCAAATGACATGTAACAATGGTGACATCTAATTTATAGCTCAAGGAGCGTGTACAAGCAAATAAACAGGCATCCCTGGTCCGCACGTCCCTCTCAATTTGCCTCTCCCACGGTCTATTGCCTCTCAGACGCAGGAGCAAGAGGAAAATAGAAAAGTTTACTACTTCACGCTGATGTCTTATTTACAGGTCCTGCTTCTGTAGCTTGCTAAGGCATCCGGGAAGCACAAACCTTCCTCGAACACAAGTGCACAAACAAAAATATTCCACTTGCACAGTTTAAGATGCCACAACATCTGAACCGCAGGGTGGAGGAAGGAGGAGGGGATGTTTTCAGCACTGTCGAGGAAGAAAGGAAATGATTTGAAGACATCTCTGCGTCTTCTCTCCTTTCATTCTTGCGTTCTCTCAGGCAGATGTTGTCAGCGCCGTCTGCACGGGGCACGACGCGTGGCAGAAACTTTGAACCTCACCGTGCCCCATCCACGGGTTTCTTTTTTTTTTCAAGCTCCAGTCTCGTGATCTCGCTAACTGCCACGTTATCTCTGCACCGCCGTGGCGACGCCTCCAGGTAACAAGGAGATTAGAAGCAGTCAGAGGCCCATGTACCACAGCAAAGCTTGAGCAAAAGGGGGTCTTTAAATATTTAAGGAATGAGTACGATCACACATTGTTACTCTAAGAAGAGAGGGGAACAAAGAATACAAATGTTTCGCTTGGAAATCATTTACATTTCATTGCTGTTCTGACACTGATGCAATTTCTGAGTGTTGAATTTGAGTTTTCTGTATGAAAAATATTCAAAATTTAACAGATGTGCTGCTGCTGGGTGTAAATAAGCAGAAAATAACAATTCTGTCAATGCTAATGCAATTTTTATGCACTTTCCCTGCACATCAATAATTTGTGAGAGGGAAATAACAAGCAAACAAATAACAGGAAGGCTTCTTCAGGCTTCTTCGGCCTCTTGTCAAAGTCAATTAGAGTCCTCAGGTAATGACCCTATTTGCATTGTAAACCAGGCCCTTGTGTGAGAGGGCTAATGGGGCCACTACCTGAGGAGATTAATTGAAAGTGACATTACTTGAACTCTCTCCTTTTTTTTCTTACCCTTGCACAGCCCTCTGAAAGATCGCCTCATCTTATTTTAATGTCTTGCCACAAGTCTAAACAGCGAGGTCAAGTCTTTTTCAAAGTCTGACACAAGTGAGGAGGAGGAAAAGGACATTGTGCTGCAACTACATGATGGTACAAAAGTAAATGCAAACAAATGCACTGCAAAAGACGAACACCAAACAAACAAAATGTAAATTATCGATGAATCGGTTTGTCTGTAAAATGCCAGATAATATTGAAAAGGTGATGTCTTTAAATGTCTTGTTTTTTCAGTCCAAAACGATTCAATTCAATGTGATATAAAACAGAGAAAAGCAGAACATTTTCATATTAGAGAGGCTGAACACTGCATGTTCTGCCATTTTTGCATGAAAAAAGCAATGAAAAGACTTCATTTTTACACAGTATATAATGCAGAAACTGTTGCTTGGTGTATATAAAAACAGTCAGCACTTGACTGACACTGAACAGTAATGATGTTCATTAAGTTATTTACTTTATTTCCTCAGTTATCATTTGTAGAATTTACAATGTGATAAAATGTTTGTATAATATATAAATAATGTTAAATATTATTCATAGAGTTTTATGTTTGAGAAAGAAGCTCTCTGGGTGCATTTGCAGAGTGGTAAAAAATCAGAGTACAGTCCACATAAAAAAAGGTCCATTTTCATTCCAGCTCCATCATTTCTAAAAATGACTGTATGAGCTGCCATATTTTCCCCTCTAAAATCAGTATCGCCATCCGTCTCAAAAATCCCATATCGGTCGGGCTTTGAGATTCACTGCTTTATGAAATAATAATCACAAACAGTGTTTTGTTTACAATCTATAATGACACATGCCACAATGCAACAATGCATGTAATTTCCTTATGTGCACGGTATTAAAAAAAAATGCACAAATATGCTGCCGGTTATTGTATCTGTATAATTATCTTTAATGACTCATAACATAATATTATAAACATATCAAAATGAATCACCTCAATGCTAGCTGCCAGGTAATGATGGCTATTATAGATCCTATGGACTGACAGAGGACCGAGGGGGGGGGCAGTTACGCTTTCTGCTGTTTGACAAAAACAAGCATTGATGTTGCATCTGGAAAAAAAAAGAAACAGATGGTGAATAAAGAGAAGTGTGACACGTTACTGCCACCCCCTCTTGTCCTGTCTAATTAGTCATATTATACATAATTATAATATGGTTATAATCAGTACACAACTTTCAGGTCTAGCTTCAATATGAAAATGAAGGAAACAACACCATTATTGCACCCATCTGCTATTTTTTTCCCTCATATAAAGCAACAGAAAAAGCAGTAATTTGTTCTCATGGCCGAGGGCAGGAGACTTTCATTTTCTGAGTGAAAGAGTTGTATCTCACCCAATTGAGCAGGAAGAGGGGATGGATGGATGGATTAATACACAGCTAGTCAGAGGAGGTGGCCACCGCCACACTCTAATTTATTTAATATTGTAAGAAAAATGACCTTGAGATCAGAGAAGTGCTGAATTTCTCCCCAGACGGCAAACAGAAACAATGGAGCCGTCCTAATTGTGACATTACAATCCAGCACACAGTGAGCGATCAGAGGGGGATTGATTAGAGTAGTGGAAAGGTGGACGACTTTGTGAAAAGGTCATTGCACACTCTACCTGGAGTTTTTAATATTTCTCAGCCCCCCGCCTCCTCTGTGAGCGCGAAAGAAAGTGAAAGAAAAAGTACAACTCCTGTGTGATTATAGACTTTCTGGACAGTGATATTTTCCCCCAACGCATTAGTGAAATAAGATGGTAATTTCCTGGGGGCAGGGTGTATCCAGGCAGAAAATGATAAAAGGAAATAAAGATAGACTAGAAGGGGGGGTCTCTTCCTCTCTGCTCCTCCAGCAGGGGGTCTGACGTGGAGGTTAATTGAGGGGTTAACAGGGGGTGGTGTCAGCTGAAGGTCAGACTGCTGTTACCACCAGCAGGAGGTCCTTGCTCCCTGATGAACTCACTGAGTGTTGGTGGCCATGTTCCTATGTTAGTGCTAAGGCTGCTGCCAGGTGAGCACCGTCTCTAATAGAGGAAGGAGCAGAGGACTGTGCAGCAAAGACCTGTGAAGGGGCACAGGTTACAGATGTGGCCCTCATGAAACTCACACGTCTTGGTGCACAGCTGCCCTTCTCACAGAAACAAGGAAATACAACTCAGTGTACGTACAAGTCATTGAGTAAGGGTTGGGTTTGGTACTCGATAACCTTTCAGGTATCAAATTAAATTACCCAGAACCAAGTTGTACCTGCATTTGATCCTTTTTGTACACAGATCTAGAAAAACAATTGTGTTGAGTATACTGTCATATGTAAAACACAGGACAGAAAGACATTTGAGCAGCTGGAATGCCCAAAAGTTTGGCATTTTTGCTAAGAAAATTACAAAATAGTTGTCCAATTGCAGGAGCTCTACTTGATATAATTAATAAAATACTTCCAGATGTTATTGTTAAATCCTCACTGGCAAATGTCTGAAGTACAAATTAGAAGCACAGGACAGCCTTAAACCAATGTTCAGTCTATCAGTCTGAAGTTAGAGGAATACAAAAATGTAAATATGAACATATATCAGAATGCATGATACACAAGACTCCATATTGGATTGTTGGTCACATTTGCCCCTGGGTATTACCTGTTTTGAGTGCATTGAGTTTGCAACAGCTTGAACAAAATGAGAGATGAATGAGATTTTTTTTTTTTTATGTTTTATTTTTTAAAAACTGTTCTCTTTAAGATTGACAATAATGTACAAAACTAAGAAAATGAGCTTGTTGAGAAATGAAGCATCGAGATGAAAATGAGGCCTCGTCCACACGTACACAGGTATTTTGTTTTTTGGCCTTTTGTTTCCATCTCCCGTTTAGCACATTGGAAAACATTTTTTAACAAAAGGCTAAAACCACCTCAAGCAAGCGTAAATACTTTAATGCGCATTTTCGAAAGTTTTATACAATTTTTGTTTCCATCAAGCTTTCCTCATGCATAGAAATGTGTTGATGGAAAAGAGACAGCTAAATCATCCAACATTTCCACAACACAGACCCCACTGACAATAGTCTCACCACTTGTTGCGTTGATAGGCTCCTGAAAGCGTTTAATCATCTTTTAGTGTTTTCATTCAGACAAAGATTTTATTTAATAAGTGCTTGTGTGGACAGGATTTTTTTTTTTTGGAAAATAGCCCATGTACATGTGGACAAGGCCGGATCAAGTGTAAGGCACAGAAAAAAAGAAAAAAAAACAACAATAGGATAGTATAAGAGGACAACTACTGTAGCTACATGTATACATTTTTCTCTTTTTAGATGAATTCTTCACATTATCTACGGTGTTTTCTTGACACTCTTGGCGTGAGTTGCACATAAACATGAAAATGAGGTTTAGTTTCTGCACATTATCTGCTGCAGAGGTGCTTATCCAACCTCCTCATACACAATAACAGTGCGCCATTAAGACAGGCTGTACATGACAGCACATTATCTG